>JAAAYG020034901.1:0-14446 GCA_009936455.2 Tomocerus minor
AAGTAAGCCACTCTAGGCTTGAACGGTCTGTGTGATTCTACTCTGTAGATCATACACTCCCCCTAACACACACACATAAAGTGGAGATGATTCTTGTTTAACATTTTGTATACCAGAGCACTTTGATTTGTATTAGAAATATCGTCATTTGAACAGCTAATAAATATTATGTTCTAAACGAGCTTTTAACAACTATTATTATGTAGTTTATGGTATTTTTCATGTGTTTAAGTATAGTTTTGAGGTACATTACAGTACACATATTTTTAAGTAAATATTTAACTAACTTTTTTTAGAGCTTTAGATAACTAACTAACCTCCTGCTCGTACTGCCTCCTCCTCGTCGCGATATCCTAATCCTAATAAGAGAATGTGCATAAATAGTCATTGATCATGGCCGGGTATCCGTCTCAGTTGCAAGTTTCGTTAAAAAAAAGGCCCGAATATCCCTCCAAACCAAATTACTGCCCAAACACACAGATTTGCTCTTTAATTCAGATGGAATTCGAAAGCCTGCATTTTCTTGACTCCATATTCTGTTATTTTGAATATGTTTTAACAAGCAAGAATTAGTCTAGCTAAAGAGATCGTATCATCCTATAATACTAAAGAAATAACGCTCTTTCACATGACGTGTAACTTATTGTAATATCGTTGCTAGTTTTTGAGTTATTAATAGTGAAAGCTTTTGGGGAGTTCATTCTGGACCACCCTGTATATATATATTATTATTAACTTCTTTTTTTATTTACAGACACGAGTGTCAGAATTGCGGCCTCAAATGTCCCGACGTCCGGAGACACCGATGCGACCTTCAAAGAGAAGAACAAGTCAAGGTGACATTGATCTTGCTCCATTTTATGAATACGCGTCTGCGCATCACGACCGTTTAAAAACATACAGATTTGAAGATACGGATGGAATTTTGGATCTAAATTCTCTATTTAAACGCGTTCGTACTCATGTGTTAAGAATTATTGAAGCCCTTCTTTCCTAAGTGCACGGATCCGCATTAGCTTTGTTAGCTATGTTAAACTATATCAACCTACAACATACATTTATAGGGACAGATATTTTACATCGCGTATCATTAATTTCGATGTTAATACAGCCCGATATACCCCACTAAAAGCCAGTGTATATATCCAGCTTCCTTTACAATTTAGAGGTAAACGTGGGCTCGTAAATATAACAAACGAAGATGAATATTGCTTTGCTTACTGCTTAGTTGCCAGATTCAATCCAGTACAATGTAGAATGCGCGCAAAGATACTACCCCACTCTATTTGACTTTAGTATGCTTACCTTTCCTGTGGCAATAACAAATGGATTCATAAAGTTTGAAGGAGAAAATGTCATTACCTTAAACATTTATCATTATGAAGGGAGAAAGTATTCCCTATCCACATTACAAAGAAACAAATACATAGAAACATGCACGTGGATCTTTTAATGCTAGAAGATGGCGATAGGCGGCACTATGTGCTCATTGAGAATTTCTCAGCCTTTTTAGGCAATCAGGATGCAAAATATGATGTTTGTCGCTATTGTCTATGTAAACGAACAACGGCATCCACAGACGATGGAGCTGAATCGGAAGTTTATAGTGATGAAGATGAAAATCAAGTGGCGATTCTGACAACAGTGACCCAAAGTTTGAACCTTGTGTAAGTATTGCGGAAACAAGTTCAGCGCAATTTCTCCCCTTGAATGACACGAAACCATGTGTTCAACCATTCAAGGTCCGGTTTTAAGGTTTCCAAAGGAAATTCACTTAAAGTTTTAACGCTACGGACAACTCATGACAGCCTCATCAATAGCGTTTGCTCACATTGAAGCGTTTTTGGTAAAATCTGATATTAAAAAGAAACAAACTGAAGGACAAGATGAACACGTAGCGAGCATGGGTGCCTATGTGATTAAACTGTTTGATGGAGAAAACCCTATTCAAGCAACGATAATTTCTCTTTTGGATGATGCTGACAAATATTTGAAAAAAATTAAGAAAAATGAAACTATGCAAATGACGGACCAAGACGCGTATAAATTTGAAAATACTTGGTCAACTGACTTGTGTCAAAAAGATTTTAATATTCCAGACACTACAAGCTACGATAGCAGTGCCAAAATCAGCTTACGGAATCGTCACCATGCACATGCAAACCAACGATACAAGGGAGGATATTATAAAGCAGGAAGCTACATTGCCGCATTATGTACTCGATGTAATTTTCAAGTTGCCTTCAAGAGGCAGCTATGGGTGCTCCTACATAACTGTATGAAATACGATATGAAGCACATCATACAGGCTTTATCTCCAACGTTCCTTCAAGAAAAAAAGATAGAAATACTGGCAAGGTTTCAAGAGACCACTTTCTAAGCATAACAATTGACAACAAACTTGAACAAACTGAATTTCAGACAGTCTCCAGCCTTCAGGTTTTCCCAAACATTTTTTAATGAGATGTGTGAAGAACAACTAGATAAAATAATTAGAAAGCAACCATATTCATATACATGGGTGGATGGTCCTTCTGTCCATGAAACCAGAAGCTCCTCGGAAATATTTTAACAACGATTTAACAGGGGAGGAAATGCACGTGAATTATGGGACATTTTAGGATGCAAAATTTTTCGGCAATTCAGTCGTTTTTACTGATATTTTGACATTTTGTTATTATCAGACTGCTTCCTAAACTATAGAAATGAAATGATGAAAAATTTTCACCTTGACCCTACCTACTCGCTAACGGTAAGCGCCTACACGTTTCAAATATTTTTATACAGCAGCAAAGTGTCCATACAAAATGGACATCTATCTACTGGCACGAA
The DNA here is from genome assembly GCA_009936455.2 of Tomocerus minor. NCBI lineage: Eukaryota > Metazoa > Arthropoda > Collembola > Entomobryomorpha > Tomoceridae > Tomocerus > Tomocerus minor. Next base: position 2,833 of record JAAAYG020034901.1, read on the forward strand.
CCTCCTTTGCGAATCGTTGATTGGGAGGAATAACCCTTTCCAGTCAAAAATTCGCAAAGTCCAATTACCCCGATCTACCTGGCTTTGATGCCAGCAAGCCTGAAGCAGGAATCTTTTTATTAGACCAGAACAGTATGTTTCCCCATCAGATGAAATACCATGCTATGCCTATTGGCGGTTATCATTTTCTGTCTGAAAACGCATACAAGGATTTCGACTTGGCAAGCCTAGGATCAGAGCTTGGAGTGGGGTATTTTTTATACATAGACATTGACGGCTTTGACTACAATCTGCAGATAGCATACCAATTCCTGCTACTTTGCCCCGAGAAGCTTAAGATTGCAATCGTTTATTACTCTGACTACCAAAAGGAACTACAGTTAGTTTACAACTGCATCAATGCAGGATAAGGCACAAAAGTGTCAATATTATCAACGCAGTTAATTAGGAATAGATCAAGTATTGAATCATTTCTGGTAGGCTTATTTACTAGTTGTATAAAAGTGAGACTCAATAATACTTTTGAAAGTTTTTATATGATGCTAAGTCATTAATCCTGTGCAGACACACAATAATAAGTGTTAGATTGAATTATTTTTGTACGCTTAAGGCTAATACTTCAATGTTAATATTTAAATCTCTATCATTCATCATAATCTCTGTCATTCATCATAATTATTTGAGATTAGAAAATGGACTTGTTTCTACTATCTTATTACATAATCTATCTTATTGAATATTTAAGTGGCAAATCTTACATTTATTTAAGTGATATTTGTCGGTAGTATTGCTTGTGTTAGTAAGATTATAGTTTACACATTATTTGAATAGAATTAAAGTAACACAGATTAACCTTTCAGGCATTCTTAAATTCCGAGAGAGCACGTTTATGAGTACACACGTGCAAAAGCTGCTAGACATGAGAAGTTTGCAACAGAGAAGCTCTTTTGGAAAATTGTTGTAAATTCATTATATGGAATTACTTTCCTTTCTTTAGAGTCGTTCATTGACATCAGGCTATGCTTTGATGCGGAAACATTTAACAGGCTTGTCTCCAGCTGTCGCTATCACTCACATTATCTATTAAAAGACAGAAATGATGAGCTGTATACAACTGAAAAAGTGTAGTGTCGTATACCCGTCTTGTCCTTTTAATCGGGAACACTGTGACAGAAATGTACTGTCTGTACACTTTAATAACCGAATTCGGCTTCTCCATGCCGACACTGATGGTAAAGTCGGAGCCACGCCCTGGGACTGATCTCGTTACCATGTTTGGAGAGATTAAGTCTCATATGGATTTTTCAAGCGTAAAACCAAATAGCTATATAGGCAAATTAGCCTCTAGTGGTTACCAAGCTAGGCCTTCATGCTTTTGGCGCCCATCGCCACATTCTTCCCGACGGGAACAACACACGCCCTTTCGGATTTAATGCGTCCTTAAATCTTTTGGTTGAAGATGAGACTTACCCAGACGAAACAGTAACTTCGGAATCGGATATATCCTCAGGCCAGAAGGATAATGCATCAGTATGTTGTTAACCATGGCACAGGACACTGTCATCGACGTGAACTTGCAATTCCCCTATACTTTAATAATATCGGGTATGTCCATTTATATATATATTTAATGTACCTGTATATAAATGTATATATCTGTATCTAACGTAATTTTTGTAACACAATAAGTTCTGGTGCGGCAAAAACGCAATACATCTTACTCAGAAGGCGCGAAGAAGTGCACGTTGTGCATATAAACAAAGTATATTATGTATATGTTCAGGGGCAGGATAAATACGCAGCGGTTACTGATCCAGACATTATATTTATTGACTATAGGAGAAATACAATCTATGATACAAGAAAATCCAAAGACATTGAAGAATATTATAATTGTGTTTGATGATTTAATGTGTTTATTTAAACAGAATTATAATAGTTTCTTTGTTAATTGTTTGGTTAAATACTCCCATCAATCGGTTTCATCTTTATTTTACAAAACACAGACAGCAAAAATATGCGAGAAGTCTCTAATAATGCTAAATATCTCTTATTACGTATGTATGTAAAAGACGTATCATTTATACAGAAAATAGGTAAGCAACTAAGTCCACGTAACTATAAGCATGTAGAATTGGCATATGACTACTGCATGCGTAAGCCATATTCATTTCTCTTTCTTGATCTAGACCCTAGAAAGTTCTATATATAGTGAGGATTGTATAGTATTCGCTCCATTATAACTATGGAAGTTGTGCAAGAAGAAGCAGAGTTTCAAAAGCCACCGACAATCAATTTATAGCCATAGCCGAGTGTATATTAAATACAGTGTACTCAGAGCTGGAAATCCAAAGTTAAAACATTTTGTAAATTAAGCTTTACTTTGCAAAAGTTTCGCAAGTACTTTATAAGTAATCAAAAGTTTATAAATGTTATCGTATCAGTAGTATTGGCTCGACTATTAGATAAAAGCATTGATTTTATATGCACACAGTGAAATGGCCCGTAAATTAATCCCTATTGCTCAATATAATGGTATAGAACAAAAGGAGAATGATATTGAGCCTATACTCCAATTTATACCTCCTAATAAAAAAGCCCGTGTAGAAAGATTGCTGATAGCTCTTCAATATATAGAAGAATTTTCATGGAACAAAAGAGGAGAAATAATATACAAGAAAAACATAGGATACGGGTCCAACATTGTGGACCTGGTCATGTTTGCAACTTTCCGATGCGCCCCGGTATGGTCATAGGAAACAGATGTTCCAGGCTCTGTTGTGCCAAGTAATTCTGCCCTGGAAAGCCTGCAAATATAAATAATAATCAACACTAGTAAATCTTATTATACTGTTTTTATATTATTATTATCTAATTATTTTACTTATTTTAAAAAGTCGATTACCCTGAATAAGACGGCGGATGGTTGTTGTTGTCAAGAGATCTAGGGTCGTAGGCCTTTCCGCAGTTGCAGCTCTGTAATTATAAATATAGATCTTTTAGTAATGCTTTTGTTAATGTTTATATATATATAAAGAAAATATAAAAATATTACCTTATAACAGACTCCGGAAGTCTTGACAGCCTTACCGACAGGCTGCGTAGCCTAGTGAGTTGTTATAGAAGTCTTCGTAGGCCTATGGTGAAAGGCCTTGGCTGAAGAGAGCGCGAAGCATCCTCTTCAGGAAGATCGGGCATATCCTCTGCCCAAGACTCAACCTGAAACCAGATTTTCATGTTGTTTTAAATATGATATTAATATGTAGTATAATAAAGTAAATATATCAATATCGTTTTTGGAATGGTCTCCAAAAATGATGCAATTTCAATATCGATGTTTGGAATGGTCTCCAAAAATGCTGCAATATTGGCTTCATTCGGTTCAATGTCCATCATTGAACTGATTATATCTTGAATCTCTGCATCTTCTATTAAAGTATTTACTGTTTTATTTATTCTACGGCATATTTTAGGCGGGATGTTTCTGTAATAATAAAACGTATTTTTTAATATAATGCTTGCTTTTTCTAAATCTGTTTAAAATACTCAAATTGTTTACTCTTCGTTCTCCATCTCTTTTTGAAATTAAAGGTCGACGAAAACAAATGACTATCAAGTAAATACTACTCCACCACCGAAAATAACACCACTCCAAAAAGAACACTAAAACCACACCAAAACAATAATAACAGCTACAGCAAAAAAGCGAATAACAAACTCGACACATGATGCTCACGTCCAATTCAGCCATGATCCATAGTGAAAAATTGCAGCTCAATTCCGGACGCATTACTAATACGTGTCGATAGGTCTTACGTTTAATTTTAATGATTCTTAAATGCCTAATTATTCTTCTACTCCAACACTGCTTAAGTCGTCAAATTAGTTTATTCGTATACAACTGAATAATAAATAAAACAATAAACCAATAAATGTTCTACCTAATGCAAGAAAGAGTGTAGATAGCTCTTTGGCAAGAATTTCGTCCATGATTGTCAGATTTATCAGACATAGATGATGAAACACAGTTTCATAAAAACCGATGCATGGATAGCTTAATGTTAAGTTGCTCATGAGGTGAGGATGCATGCGCGACTGAATGATATGATAAGCACAGTTCATGTCAAGATGACATATTATCTTGCCATAATTCAGTAATTACGGCCCTCATATTTATGGATATGAGAGCCGTAATTTCTGTCAATTGTGAGTTTAGGTAGGTATCTGCTTTCAGAGGTTTTTACTGATTACATACTTACGTCTGTATTACGACTTTAAGTATATTTATCACTAAAATATATAACAATGAAGAATGTACCTCTTTTGAAATGAAATCGGGCTGTCGTTGTTGTCTGCCTCATTGGCGTGTAGTCGGTCTCCTTGTCGTGACGGCTGGGCCATAACGCGGTGTTTACTTATGCGTCGCATGTGGGATCGGTCTATGCGGTGTGGCCGTCACATACGTTGCTATGGATTATAATAGCATATTCATAAACACAAAAAATTTCTACAGTAGAACATAATTACCTTGGGCTTCATCGGTGTGTTTGTTTTTGGTATGGCTCTAGTCGTGACGGGTACATAACGACGCACAGGTGAATGTGTAGTAGTAGTAACATTTGGAAATCACCTTCACTATTTGATGAATATGCCAATCAGAACGAGCCTTTGTAGCACATCTTGGCTCTGATTTAAAACGGATGTACCATTTACACCCCGGAGACTGCACACATGCATTGCAGTTGGAATAATAACTACAATCACACAATACACTACCCAAAAAGAAAAGAATAATTTATATTTTCATTATTATGATTTCTGTGTAAAAATAAACGGATCAAATTACTCGCAACGTTCGCATAAAGATACACAACTCGATACATGACTCTCAATTATTGCAATGAATATACTAGAACCGTTATACTACTCTAGTATATTTCTCGCAACGTTGTGTAAAGTCATATATCCACACAATCATTTTTGCTAAGTTAACATTTATTCAGAATCTGTGTCATTGCATTTTTCACTGTCACTACATTCAACAAGTTTTTTTATTGCGTCATTAATGTCTTTATAGAGTTCACTTTTTTATTTCTTGCTTCTTGTTGCATATTTACATTAAGTGTGTTTTTCACTCTCTTTGGTCGTTCTCCAATGAACTACCCTGTTTTCAATTCGGGGAATTTTCCCTGTAAAATATTTATAATTATATAAAACTATAAGACAAAAATGCACAAATTGTATTTGTAAAATATTAATATAAGTGTATTATTACCCCAAAACTTGAATGAGGAACTTGGTTTGATGGCTCCTCATCACTGACATCGGAAGTCATGTTGCCTCCCTCTTCTGCTTCGTCTTGCAAATATGCATTTGCAGGACGCTCATTAACTCATACAAAACAAAATATAAGAAGAAATATTTCTTTAATTTCCATATATGTAATATCGTTTTATATTGGTGAAAAAACGTACTCAGTAAATGCTGAGGGCATCTAAATGTCGCTCTCCGCGATATCCAAGTCCCTTCCTGAATTGCAAAGATACATTTCATAGTTCGGGACGGTCCTTTCAACTCTATATAAATATAACCAAATGAAAAATTTGAATATAAACACGCCTGTGTATACTTTATACATTATGTACCTTTGTTTCGGGCGTTGACTCATGGACATCAATCCTGGCATTGAGCGGATTTGCCTTGAAATCATGCTGGGAGTGACGATAGAAATCTCAGACTCTGTATCTGACATGATACGGCTCTTTTTCCGCATACCTCCAGAATAACCAGCTTTAGGAGACGTGGGTCTTTTCGGAGTTTGAAATGGACTGACCTCCTCGTCACTGTTGTCTAGACATACAACGCTTTTTGGGTCGTCGTCCGACCAAATTTCACTGTAAATAAAATGTACTTGATTAATATAAAGACCCTCACAGTTATGCCATCTACAGTGGCATACTTACGTAGAAGGTGGGGAAACGGGAGGAGGTGGCAGTAAGCCCTGTGTCGCGAATCGAACGGCGTTTAGGTTGTTCATCATTCGACATACACGTCTCCGTTTCAGCATTGTTTATTGAATCCCTGCACAATAATTTTTATGATCAGTTGTCTAAAATGGCTGCTTATATCTCGTCGGGTCCCTTGTCTTCAACATTATCTATGATCCTAGTACAGAAAAATAAGATTTATAAGTATTATAATAATTATAAGTATTATAAGAATTGTAAGTATTGTAAGAATTATACGTATGTAGAACTTACAAGTCATCGAGCAGCCTTTGTTTAAAAAACCGTATAGGCCCCAAACATAGCTTGCAACGCTACTGTCATATAAAACTCAGCTTCCTTCAAGCTCTTCATATAGCCGGGTTTAATTGCATCCATATCAATATAGATATGTCGTTTGTCTGGCCGTTCGACAGGGGATGTGAATTCAGATTCGCTGATGTCGTCATAGTAACTGCAAAAAAAAAATCATTCTGAACAAAGAAATAGTCTAAATATACGTTAAACGAAAGCAAATAAGCACTTTGAATTGGCCATCCTGAAAAAATTGGGCGTGACCCTAACGATCACTAGACCTAAGGTAATCAATATAGTACATAGACCATTATAGTGATTCCTAATAACCAACAAAAAAATAGTAGACATTGCTCACTTTTTCACTTTCACCACTTTTCACTAACACCAACACTACTGCACACAAAAACATGTGAATAACCAAAAACCAGACGCGGAAAATAAACCACAAATAAAGCCACACTAATAAATATTATATAGGTATTGGAAAAACAATTACAGCAATTAAAACAACTATTATATTAGTAACACCAAAACCACTATAGCTAGTAAGACTCAACACTGAATAAACACTTGCACCTGTAACTCACATTCGCTTTCATTTGGTAAAATGACTGGAGAACATGTGCGATACAAATCCTGCTGGATATTTTTGAGAGGTTTTGCAGCAACACGGCTCGCCTCTTCCTTCTACACCATTCTACTCGCATACTACTGTTCGTCTTCATTTTCGATTATTTGGAGCACTGTTACATTTTATTGTAGATCACTATTACGCAGTTGTACAGCATTTTCTGAAGGTCTACGCCTTGTTATATACTCCTATACACCACTACTGGTTAACCACAAATTAAAAAATTGAAATTTAATGTCAGTTGTATTTATTTGTTTGGTACGTACCCAGCTTATTTGATAATTTTTTATTTTTTGTTATTGACTGAGTAATATCGGTGAATGTTTTATTGATGTAAGCTAAGTTCTGAAAAAAGAAATTAACACATTTAATTAGGTTCTGCAATTAAATATAGTCACGCTTAAATGATTTATATAAAATGTTATTATGTATTCTCAGGCTCTCATATCTCTAAAAATTAATGGGTATAATATAAATGTTATCACTTCATTTATTTTATCATTTGTAATTGTTGTAAATAGCTGTCATTGTGTAATGGGAAAGGGTAGGGGGTGTGGAAAGGGTGAAGGCGATTTTGTCCATTTGTCTGAATTTTTGTTATTGCAATGTCATACTACTCAATACTGAAAACAGAATTCAAGATTTGACTGCAAATATGAAAAAACCTTGCTCTGATACATAGATTGAAACATACATATATACATAGATAGGTACCTACTTCAAGTCATTTCGCATAATGTACCTAATGCTGTATAATAATTTTTAAGAAAATATGATTACACGTACTTAAGATACCAGATCCTTAAATTATTTCATTTATTGGTTCAATTTCAACCTTCATTTCTTGAAATTGGAAGAAAAACAAAATCAGGGCGTGGTCGTTCCCTTTTTTACATCATATTCATTTCACGTCTTGCGAATGCAGTATCTGAAATTATTAAATTATTGTCGTTTCTCTTAAATATAACAATAATTATACATGCAGTTCATCTGTACATCTACTTCTTAAAGGTGATCTATTTGATTTTAGTCCATGTATTCACAAACAGTAATTTAAATATAGAGTCTGATCTGTTGCATCCAAAAGCTGCAATTGATCCTGAACTTGACTATTTACTGCATATATATCTGTGGCATTCATGAGCTGGTCACGTCCTCAGTTCCTGCATACATACATATATACATTTGAGAGATGTGATCATTATTACTAAATATGTTTTAAGTAGTGTAAAGTGAAATGCATTGGATAGGTCACGGTCAAGGTCTGCAGCATGTGTACACTCCACAAGTTGTTGTGTTGGCTGTCAGTTGCATTTGCATGGGCGCTGTATTTAGGCCCCCCGCCGCCAAAAAATACGAGGCCGGCTGACGCTGTTGTTGTGTCATTGTTGTATGTGACCAGCGACTGAGATTGTTATTTTATTCCTTGAATGCGGCATCCATAATAACAATCAAAGGATTTTTTCACCAAAGCAAGAGGCATTTCCAAAATCGCGTGTCAAAAAAGATAAGTTTGGCGACGTTTCAAATCAATTTTTAATCAAAAACTCAGAAAACTGCGTTTCAGATCAATTTTTAATCAACAACACTGAAAACGACGGACTTTCGAGTTCAAGGGTCCAGTGCTTATAGTTTAATGGACTTAACTGCATACCTAATTTCTGTACAATTGTCTTTTACATACACGTTATAATACAGTAGTAAAAAAGCCCGTCATTCGACGTGCACAACTCTGACAGAGTTGTGAATACAAAGAAATTGGTCTAGTTACTTTTGCTGTTGCCAAAAAAGGGCAAACACAGCTAAAACTGGTAATTGTGTACTAAACTAAGCTATTAACAGTTGAGAAGGGCCAAATTTCCTCAGGGATCTAATAGCTCACATAGATAAGTTAAGTCACATAGACGGACAAAAAGTTTTCAAATCTTTTAAGACTACGTATTCACAATTCTGCCAGACTTGTGCCCGTCGTATAACGTTCTTTTTTCTAGTCTATTAAAATGACTCAAGGTGAAAACATGTGTTTTGACATTTGTCGAAAGGTACCCACCACTCACCCGGTCTCTTAGGACCACTCCAAACTTATTTATACTAAACATTAACGATTTATATATTAAAAATAAATTACTTATATCTTGTACACCGGAGAATTTTTAAGAAAGAGTTAGCCGTCTCGGTGTAAATAGTGAAATTAAAAAATTCGAGTCGAACCCAACACTTTGCGATTACATGTTTAAAAAAAGTTTTATTAAAAGAAAACCTTTATTCGCATGACATGACTAATATCTGAGGGTGTTGGGCAATGCGCGCTACGTCGCTGAACCCTACTGCGCGGTTATCAAAAAATGATGTAAATATTCGGAATCAGTATCATCGAAAACTTCCATAACCTGCATATGGAGATTATCTAGACAACTTAATTATCGCGCTCGACTGCAATGCACTATAGCGCGCCAATGATTAATGACAGGTTTTAATTGTTGCCATGAAGATCTTGCTCTCAGTTGAAATTTCTGCGCGGGCTGTGCGGTCGCAACAGCAGCGCATTTACGATATGTAAGTGGTTGTCATATTCGAAATCAGCGTTAATAATTTGTATTAAAACTTTAAATTTAAAATTTTTTCTTCAACATATTTTGTCGATTTTATTTATGCGTGCTATAGTGCTATACATACACATGTTGAGCTGAATTCCGGCTTTTCCTCCTTTGCGCACAGCGATGATTCTCTTCTGTGCAGTGCAAGTGTGGAGCATGTATATAGAAGATACTTTATATATACTCTGGATAGGAAGCTACCATTGCTTCAATGGTTAATGTTTTGAAACTGTCATGGCCGTTTCAGTGGATTTCAGTAGCTTTTAAGCGCGAACGGGAGTGTAAGGGAGTGTGTTGGTTGGCTGTTCTGTTGCATTTGATTTTATCGCTCTTTGCATCACTCGGCACGGACGGCACTCATTTCGTTGCTGTTACAATCTCGTAACAGCCAATTTTCGTCGTGCATCCCACTTAAAAACCAATTCAGGGGCCATATGCTATTTCACACTTGTGACTTAACTTCCTATCTAGTAGACTATAGGCATATCCTTATAAATCTATGGTGTGGAGGGTCCAGCTAGGAAGGAAGGTGGGAATTTTTACTTTTAAGATGATATATAATGTAATAAACAACAGCGACAATGCTGCTCTTCTGTACAGTGCAGTGAGTGTCTTTTGATCCCTGATGTGATTCTAGACAGAATGAAATCCAAGCAAATTTTCTAAATGTGAAACGCCAAAAAATATATTTATGTGCTGTACACTGGACCCGACTCTCTGAACTCCTTCCTACTTTGTCGCTTCCAACCGTCTGTCCATTCCTTCAACTAAAGATTAACTTTAGAATAATGCTAATTACTAGCTGACCTATTTTAACTTATCGGCTAGGTTCATTCATTCCTTCAGTTACACTTCTTTCCTGTCTGCTCACCTTTTTGCTTAAATGTATACTCCTAACACAAACAACAAAATAACTCCGCCATTTATTAAACGGCCCTATTTCTGAGAGTTCTTCATTGTTCCCGGCATATGTATCTACACATTGCATATGTTTTTGACCCACCTCCCCGGTGCATAAAGAAAGTTTTCTTTATTGGTTCCATTATATATGGAGTTATAAATGCGTTTTTGGAAATTCTGAATTGCTTCAGAGGACCCTTGGAAATCTTGATGAAATAATGAAGTATAGTCAGGAGTATTGAGTTTAGAAAAGTTTTATTGAGCTACCGCGGTTTCGATTATTTAAATCATCATCAGGCTCTAATTCTTAACAGCTAGTTTTCTTGTCCCTTTAGTTGCTTCCTGCACATTTATATAATTGTTATTGGCTTCGTCAGCATATTTCTTATATCCTTTTGTATAGTTATATTAAAAATAAATTAATGAACACAATAAAAATGGGTCATATAATTATAAAACTGGATTATATATATTTAATATATTTAATACTTGAAAAAAAAATATTATTTTGTTATATTGACAAACTTTGTTTTGTCATTGCATATTTTTTGCATGGAAAGAATAATCGAAATATTTCGAAAAAGTCAAATCGGACTTAAAATCAAAATATTTCGAAAAAGTCAAATCGGACTTAAAATCAAAATATTTCGAAAAAGTCAAATCGGACTTAAAATCAAAATATTTCAAAAAAGTCAAATCGGACTTAAAATCAAAATATTTCGAAAAAGTCAAATCGGACTTAAAATCAAAATAATACGAAAAAGTCAAATCGGACTAAAAATAAAAATATTTCGAAAAAGTCAATTTGGACTTAAAATCAAAATATTTCGAAAAAGTCAAATCGGACTTAAAATCAAGATATTTCGAAAAAATCAATGCGGACTTAAAATCAAAATATTTCGAAAAAGTCAAATCGGACTTAAAATCAAAATATTTCGAAGAAGTCAATTCGGACATAAAATCAAAATATTTCGAAAAAATCAATTCGGAATTAAAATCAAAATATTTCGAAAAAATCAAATCGGTCGTTCCCTGCGTATGGAATAAACTGTAGTAACAAAATAATAAAGTATCGGAAATTCATCTGAGATGAATGAATGAAGGCAATGCAATGCAACTACATACATGTACTTGCTATGATTGTGCTCCTGTCTGTTTTCTGTTTGTTATGCATGTTATGTGTG
>JAAAYG020034912.1:0-14440 GCA_009936455.2 Tomocerus minor
TAATAAGAAATTAATAAAAAAGTCTATAACTCCAAAAATTCGATTTCATTCAATAAATATTTGTACACGAAGGGATAATAAATAGCAATAAATACACTCCATGCTTGCTGTAGCTCCAGTAGTACTATACAGATAGGTACTATGCATTCTACATTCTCATTGTGTTCATATTAGAATTTTTGGAATGGAGGAAACATTCGTATGTCTGAGAATCATCATTATTGCAGTAGCAGGTGCAGAAGTTGATTTCTTCGGAAATTACGACTGGATACTTCTTTCCGAATGGACAAAGAGCTGCAAATGAAAATCAAATAACATTCCGGGTGCTGCTGTATAATATGTAAGATTGTTTTTGGAAATGAAAAATTACTATAACTAAGTTTTAAAATCCGCATTGGCTTATTCAGAGTATTAACTAATGCATCAGCGTTTTAAAATTTTGGATTTTATCTACATTTTATGCCTATATTATTTTGATTTTCAGTTTCAATTTTAAAAGCTGTAAATATTTTTTCGCTTACCTGTAGATTGAGGGACACAGTCATACAATTTGCTGCACATAGAACCTCCATATTTCGGGTCACAACTGCATAGATTTTTGCATGCGTCCAAATAATGCACTCCATGTGGGCATATCTCTATAAACAGGAAAAATAAATTTTTGTCACAATTATTATAATATTGTCACAATTTTTAAGACAAAGGGAATTATTTTGTTCACTATGGTTGAGTCTTACCAGAAGTTGTAGAGGGAGGAATATTTTTGTCCAATATAAATCCCATTGAAATGTGATTACTGATTGTTAAGCACAGAAGGCAGGTAATTACAAGTGAAACTAAATTGCACATTGGTGAATATTTGTAAGATTTGCTTTTAGTTAAGGGAAAAGTGTTAGAGAAGAGGAGAAAAGCACAATTGCAGTCCAGTGTAGAAATGTTTTAGGTCTTAAATAGGTTTTATTAATTAATTGAAACTTCCTATTGGGATGCATCACAGCAAGACTGTCCTTTCTCCTAAGATTGTGCATAATTGATAGTAATCTTATCTTTGTTTTGCTACTTATTTACTCCATATATATACAGTGTTGGAGTCAAACGCTTTTTTTCTAACTAAGCTTCACTGAATAATAATCTATTTACTAAAAGTGCATCTTTATGTAACTGTAGGGAATAGTATGCAGTGAGTTAGTTAGTAGTAGCTAAAGCTCTATGACGCTCATGACGTCAGTAATGTAACAAATCCAAAGCCTATTAGGCAATAAATAATTAGGAAAAAGATCGATGGGGAGCACATGTTTTGGATTTGAGCATTTAGATGAGGTTAACTCAACTGTTAACTTACCTTCCCTTGAGCCTGAGTTCATCATTGGGTTCAATTCATAGAGGTTAATGTATACACTCAGTTGATCCATTAGAAATCATCTTCCTTTGTTGCAATTACTGTTTTGAACGGAAAAAATACCGAAAACACAAAATACGTAATTGTTATGCAAATCAGTAAGTGATAACTAGAAGTCGCCATTTCCTATACATAGCAAACACTAGCAAAACTAACAGGAGTTGGAAAGAATCCCACCCAACATGATGATGGCAAGTCGGAAGTAATAAAATTTAACACCATTCTCACTTTTATGGCTTCTAGTGCGAAGAGAGTCATTGTTTGTGAAACAAATTAGTGAAAACAGTACAAGTCAAGGTTTATTGTGAAAAATAATTATAACATTTTGCACATTTGCGTATAAAATCATCTTAGATAAATGACTATTTAACAAAATACAAATATATATCTATGAATTATTAATAACATGCATTTTTGTAAGACTGTTTTATCATTTTGAACATACCTCTAGGACATAGAACAATGATGCACCATCATTTGTTGAAGAATCCTCTAATCCATCGTGAATATATTATTATGTACAGTTGTGCAAGAGATAATTCTTAAAATCTTAAAATAACTACAACGAAAATTGCTGTCTACACTCAATCTTGTAAATTATGAGACCATAAACCACTTCCAAGAAAACTAAAACTCGTAAAGAATCTTATCCTAATTGTAATAGTACTTCAAGCAAGTAGTATGAACAAAACTAAAGAGAGTTCGTGTATTGTTGTAAGTTGAAGATTCTCAGGATGCCTCGTTCCATATCCTCATCATCCTTCTTCCATTTTCCATGCACACACATTCATCACAATGATAATACTTGCTACCATATGCGACAGATGTTTTCAGGCTTTGGTTGCTTGCAGTGCCATGCTTTTGCGAATTCTGGAGAGTTTGCCAGAGCTCCATTCACACGAAAGCGATTTGGGCTGTGAACACCAGTTTGTATGTGAGAATATAAATTTTGTTTCGTGTACGATCCGCACCAAATCTAAAAGTAAATCAAAAAATTCATCTACGTGCACCGAATGTAATGAAATATAAATTCTGCTTCAAAGAAGATTGCAGGTCGGAATAGAAACACGAATTAGAATTCCATACTTGTGCAAAGGATATAAAGAAAAGCTGTTCAGGCGAGTATTCAAGTCCCGGCAAATGCTTTTCTTCTCCATTTTTCCGAACGTATGCCTGATATGCTCTAAAGGCTTCTCGAAGTCCTCCGTTATCAGCAATATTTTCACCCAATGTATTGTTACCATTCAACTGATTAATAGAAAATGAGATTTTCAACTTTTCCAATGATACAACATTCGCATTTACGATTCAAGATATGTAGCACTTTTCTATGCTAGAAATAAACTTTCACAAATATGTGCAATAATTGAGAAACCATATTCTTTCCTACTTACCATAACAGTTCCGTACTTTTCCTTGAGTTCTCCTGCTTCAAAACCTCCGTACTGCTTCACGAAACAATTTGTTCTGTCCAAATAATTTTCTAGTGTTTCCGAATCCCACCAATTTACCAAATTTCCGTCTCCATCACTTTGTCTTCCTTTGTAAGAGTAACCGGGAAACATTATTAGATGATGCAAGTTTGAAATACATTTCTAAATGATCTAAAAAACACGAGTAGTACCTTTATCGTCAAATCCATGTGTGATTTCATGCCCTATGACTGTACCAATTGCTCCATAATTAAGGGCTTGAATTGCATTTCCAGTGAAGTAAAACGGAGGCTGTAAAATTCCAGCAGGAAAAACTAAGTGCATATTAAAAGCAATTAGCTACAAGAATTGGATTTATCAATGTTGTCATTGTAAAAAATTGTGTATCACCAGAAAAGGAGAACTTACTGATAGAATTGTGAGTAGAACTATAAAACGCATTAACGACTGTTGGGTCTGCAATCCATCTAAAATGGAAATTATAGATATTAAAATATTAATTTCTTCGAGGTAATTATAGTTTGAGGAAAACTTACTTTTTAGGATCCTTGACAGTACCAATATTATTAAAGCTGTCAGCTATTTTCCATTTCACAAGTTGTAGATAGTTTTTGAAATGGTTTTCACTAACAGTGATATTCATCTGTAATGTAATAGAGTAGATACAACAAAACTATGCTGTATTCTTTGCAACCTTATAATATTGACTTGCCGATAAACTGTGATTAAATTAAAGAACTCTTACTCCTCTGTAATATTCGCGTAGTATGATCTCTCCCCTCCAAGAATCCTTCAGTCCTTCGGGAAAACCAATGTAAGGAATCATTTTTGCAGCCTTTTCTATAGCTTTTTCTCTTGTTTCTTTCGATGCAATCCACTTGATTCCATTTATAATGTCGTAGAATGCTTCGCGGATATTTTTCACCATATCGTTCATCTAAAAGTATAAAAAGCATCTTCATCTGTGAATTACGAAATTACAATTTACTGTTTTATTGGGATTTGGGATTACCTTTTCTTTGGCATCATCGGTGAAAGTTTCTCTTATGTAATGATAGGAAATCGCCATACCGAACACAGCATTTGCATGATCCGTGCACGTGTGCCACCTATTATAAAAGGAACTTAATTACTTCTTGGTTTCGCATTTATAATTTAGTTTTTTGAAATGATTGGTACCTGGGTGTAGGAAATTGAGTTCCTTGTGTCTTCTTGAGATAGGCAAGGAAAAGTTCCCTGAAGTTCTTGCTTACTTCATTTCCATAGCTCAGTATTAATCTCCATTTGAGATAATTTCCTATAAAATTAATTACCATCTTAGTATTTCATTTATAGGTATGAGTGGTAACCATTGTTCAATGAATGGATTACTAATGACATGTGGAGAGCTCCTAATTGTATCGCTAATTAAAATTCCAATTTTCTTCAAAAATTTCGAATCTCGAACAACTATTCTGAAATTCTTAAGATTTCCAAGATAAATTTTCTGTTTCACTGAGAGTTGTGCAAATAGTTCTGTAAAGTAGTCATCCCAGTTCAACATCTATAAAAATTAATTGGGGAATTATTCAAGAATAAAGGAAATAGACGTATTGAAATAATGTATTTGTATTACAGGAGCAATGCCAGTCATATTACTGAGTTCCTTAATTGACAATAAGGTATACAAATCCGTACGGTTTCTTCTTTCATCTGGTTTCGAGCTGATCTGTCAATATTAACAAGGTTTATTGCTATGTTCTTTTCTTTAGTTTGGGACTTTTGGATCTACGTTACTATTTTTTGATACAATTATGTGATATAGCAGTACCTCAGCTAATCGTCTTTCAAATGCAACGACTTCTTCACCAACTTTAATTGGATCCTCGTACGCTGATTCTAAAGGGTAAATCAAAGGCCATGCACTTTGAACGAATTCAGTGTATGCTGTAGAATAATTACTATCGGTAGCTCCTGTTAAGTAAATTTGGTTGAGTCCAAGTACTGGCTGATCGAGCTGAATGGATTTTTAGCAGAAAACAATTAATTTATCCTTTGTTACCTTCATGGATTGATTTCATGAGTTAGTTTGAATGCATTTACATACGTAAACAGTATAACTAGAAGTATTTCCTTCATTTAAATCGACAAAAACGCTGAAAAAGAAGTTTCCTCCAACTTCTCTTCGCATTTCCCCAAGAACTGTGCCGAATCGTGAAAATTCGTTTTTAATCCCTTTTATATACTGCTCTGTCAATTCCTGAAGCATTGTGTGGTCATCTATGTTATCTTCATCACGTACGAAATTGCATTTAAAATTCAATTCAGTGATGGTTAAATAAGTGTAATAAGCTAATACACATATCTCCGATCCGGTCGGGATGCAAAAATGTACGCATACCATAATCAATGCATTGCTTGTAAAACTTTTTGGCAATTTTCGCAGGTTCTGGTTCACTGTCTTCAATTGGTTTGTCTAATATCCCTAAAAAACAATTGAGAAAATGGAAAAACTGAAGCATTTGAGATAAATTATATCATTCATTTAATGCACACCTCTGATTTTTCGAGAAAGTTGATCGCGAAGAACTGAAAATTGGCTCCAGGAACCTAATCGTAAAATGTTCAGACTGATATTGAAAATTATAGTACATAAAATTCTTTTATGATGGAGAAAATGTTTCAAGAATACTTCTAGATTCTTTCCCAATTAAAATTCTTACCTCCTGAGTCGGGAACAGGATTATTTTTGACCCAAGTACCACAGGCAAATTGATAAAAATTTTCACAAGGAGCTACAGATCTGTCAAGACCTTTAATCATATCCCCAGCTGCTTTTGTACATTCTTCGGTGAGACAAATTGAACTAGCATCTAAAGGTTTGCTTCCTTTCAACGTGAGTGTTGAAAAATCTAAGTCATTAATCACAGCAACAACTATTATTAAGTGTATCTTAAATGTAAATGACTTTTTCTGTATTACATTCTATCTTTTGTGAATCACTTACTGCTTATTTTCATTCTAACAATAACAAGAAATGCTCCAAGGACCATTATGATAGTAACAGTGCTCACTATTCCCAGTGCGACACAAAGAAGTTTTTCTCGCGTGCTCCATTTATTCTCACTGTTGAAAAAGGAAAATATGTATGAGTCTCACTCCCTCACATCACTACATTTTAAAATGCTGGAAAATGACATTAAAAATTCTCTGACCTTTTCATAGTTGAAGGAACTTGCAGGAAAATCAAGAAGTAATAAGGTTCAAAATGTAAAGATCACAAAAAGTGTTATATTCTTAGCATTTTCCAAAACATGGACAAAAAAATGGTTTTTCTTGCTTTGTGAAGGAAAAAAAACAGTGATTATCTATAGACACTTGAAAGTGAATGACACAAAGGAAAGATGAGTTAGGCGAGGAAAGGAGATTTGAGTTGGTGATCTTATGTAACGTCGTCGGAAGATTGTGACTGAAATTAGAGGCGAGTGGTAAAAGAAGAGTGAGTTGCTGAATGTGTAACTGGTGAAAATTGTTTGCATGTGCCAAATATATATTTATAGTTGACAAGCTTCACTTTCAATCTGCTGACAAAGCTGTAGACAGAGAGCAGAAGAAGCACATGAATAATATATAGGCTATTTAACTGTTCTCAAGAAGAGAGATAGGTAGCTAATTCACCTTTACTAAATATAGTGAGGAAAAGAGTGAGTAGCTTTAAGTAGATTTTACATAGATTATGTTGGCACATTGCATCCATAGCGAAAATGCTATCTGTACTTAGTCTGCAAGCACCTAATGCAATTTTCTCATCCGTATTTATGCTGTAAGATGTAAAAGTGGAAATATTAGAGTGGATATTGGGATTTGTGGAGAGGGCAGAAAGAACATAGGTAGGTAGTAAGTATATTTATGTATGTTGGTGTGGGACATAGATAGAGGAAATCTCTTAGCATAAACCTCTGTTTCTTCTAAGTTTCTTTTAGTAAAGTTCAATTCACTCCGGAGTGTACTTGTTAAATGTTTTATATTTTCTCATGCATTTAGCATAAATGATTTAAAACATACATATGCATCTTCTCTGTATACACAGAATATCATTTAGGTAGTTAACATGTGCGGGACATTCACACACAAACTAGATGGTTGGATAAAATGTGTGTGCAAATAAATACTTGCACACATAAACAAGCCACAAACACACATGTGTCTCTGGACTCCTTCTCCTAGAGAGTCGTAAATAAGCAAAGTGCATTAAGACACAACAGATGCTTTATGGTGTGTCTATAATTGTGAATCCCATCATGTTCCTTTTCAACTAATGCAATGTACGTACAATGAGTTAAGTTGAGAGAGGAGGAGGTTGAGACAAACCGCAGTTATATAAGTCACAAATGATGCAAAGTCAACTTCATCCTCTCTTCCTTTTTATTTCAATGCATATCATCATTACACTAAAAAGCTCACTATCACGTCCTCTTTAAATCAACACGAAATTCCTTATCGTATGTCTCTGTGTACTAGATAGTTAAATATTTCCACGTTTTTAAATCATCACCATGTGAAGAAAGAATTTCAATATTGCGTTTCAACCGTTGTAAATACGCATACGATATGGTATTATTAATAATGATGGAAGGACAGAGGACAGGGAAGACAATTCAAACAAAAAACTAATAGCTTTCTCTCGTTATATAATTGGATATTATAATTATATAAGATTTGAGCAAACAAATCTTTTTATTATGTACATACATATACACAATGCCTATACGTACGTAACTGCCTGGTTTATGTGCCAATTCTCAAGTTGATTATCTTATTGCGTTAAAATTATGTAGTGTCATGCAATGCAAACATCATCTGGGTTTCTTTTTGGTTTTCTTAACTACTGGCGTGGTTTCCTTTACTTTATTTTGCCAAGGAACAGTTTCGTGGTTGAAATGATGATCCTCTTCTCTAAATTTTCTAGTTAAAAGGATCTCTGTGCTCAGATGGGCGGAATTTACACAAAATATTTTATTTCTGCGGTTAAAGTTTGCTTTGCGTTCTTACAACCTCTAGCTAAGAATCTTTTCTATTGCCAATTAATATTTCTCTTCCTGGCTTTGCGCCTTTAAGTCCATGTACCTATAATATAATGTTATTATGCATGTATGTATGTAGTTTGTGTGTTAATAGAGGATCAGTGCAGCAACGAAATTCAGTAGGTAGCGGATAATTGCGTTGGGTATTCATTTTGGCATGGATTCCATTGCATTATGCATCTGAGGAATAGAGGAACCTAAAACCAAATGTCTTGCTAGAGAAAGCGTAACAGTGTCAAAGTGATTTCAGTTCTCAAGTTTTTCTGCTCATCTTTTTTATGCCTTTCAGTTTGGTGCGGTTTGCAGTTTAGCTTATGGTTTTAAGCCTCTTGACTTGTGTGGGATATTATGCTCCAACCAAATCTCAACCGCCTTTTGCTGCACATTCTATTAGAGGAATCTATTCTTTAATTTTATTGGTAGTTAAATGCTCAGTCTTATTTCGCCAGGATAATATCCTCGTAGTGATTAAACGATTAAATTACCAAGGTATAAAGCATAAATTATCTCCCATTGCCTACACACTAGAGTTACTTGAATAATTTTCCCTGAAAAACAACTCAGATTGATATTTCCACACAATTAAGCCAAGAAATTGCAAAGCTTACACATGAATGACTTTAAATAATCAACTGACTCGTCGACCACATTACAGAGTTTATAGTTATTGCAAAAATCCCCCTTCCTTCACCTGGGATAGCATAGCTACTTATGTAATAGACACTTTCAGCATACTTTAAGTGTTCACTGGCATGATTTCATGCTTTAGTTTCAGTGCTAATAAAATGCTGAGAAAATTGTCATTAGTCCTAATTGCTTTTGCATCCAGTCATTAAATTAGGTAATAATTTTTTTGCCAAAATCTATAAAAACTCCATTTGTAGGGTGAAATGAACAGAAAACATCCACCATCCGTGCCATTTCCATGCTTTTCCATTACAATTACATACGCATGTTAATAATTCATTATTTATTAGCTACCTACTCTTTTTAGGCACATTAAGCAAAGACAAACACCTATTCCCTTTGATATTACAATGACATGGGAGCACATGTGGTGGATTTACGTTTAAAATGACACAATTGTAACAGAGTATGTGTAGTCTCATGTACTAAAACCCTTTTTTGTCAACGTACTTTTAACTACATGTATTCAGAAAACGGAGCAGTGTTAATGCATTATGCATTTAGGCAATAGTAATGAACTGAATGATTTGTACACACAATTCAATAGTTTCTTGTTGTATAAATAGATTGGAAATGCTTTTGTTAAGCTCGTAGACCTTCGAGGGCAGGACAACGTAAAAGAGGACATAATTTATTTCTCCTCCTCATTTACATACGTAAACTATTGAGTAACACTCAGTCTAGCGTTGAATGCAATTTTAATAGTCCATTACCAATCCTTTTACACTTAGTTCTTGCCTCTTATTATTTCACTTTTAGTTCAATGTCTAATACGAACTACACCGAAAGTAACAAACTACGTTCTCACAATCAACTAATAGCATGTAAACCTTAAAATTTAGAAACACATCATAGAGAATAGATAGTAAAATAAGATATATCATAGTCCGTTATCAATTTTTACTACCTTCATCATCTTAAGTGGCGACTATATAACTGTGTATGCATACGGTTAGCAAAAATTTTCATCCATTGTCAAGTCTATTTGCATAATTCATACAAACGAACTACTAAAACGACACCTTTAAAGCTTCTGTACACATGCTACTATACTCCACTACAACCTAAACACATTCACTTAACATAGAAATCAATAAATAGTCATGAATAAGTACTTTATATCGATGACTTTGTTTGTCATGACTTTTGCTAGAGTAAATAGAAGGCAAATATCGACGAGAAGTGGTAAGATTGCTTCATATATCATTCAATTTTTCCCAATGGCACCTTATTTTCAATAATTATAATTCTAGTACTTGAATCTTTATACTCTGCTGCGAAATGAAAATGGGAAAACAATTTTAATTTTACTTAGAAACTTGTCCACACGGAGAAACGTACATGGATAGCTGTACAAATTTTTGTAAATGTGACGCTTCTTCTACATCTGCATCTTGTACCAAGATGGATTGCGACTTGACTAAAGGTATACATTAACAATGCAATAAAATTGACACTAACAATAATGTGCACTATAGCATGATGAAAAATACTCATAAAACTAATAAGAAATTATTTTCATTCCTGTTAGGCTACTGTCCACACGGAGAAATGTATTACGACAGATTTCGAGTGTGTTTCTGTAATAAAAGTGAGTTCCAAACGTACGAATGCTTTTTTAAGCAAAGCTATTAATTTCTTTTAGTCTCCAGTCAAGAACGAAGACATCCTAAAGACCTTTAATGAAAATAGCAAGCAATCTTGTTAAAAACAATTTAACCAACAAAGGAAGTTGATACCTATGTAATAAGGATGAAGAAAAATAAAATTATTGAATAAATGAGTAACAAGCGATAAAATTGAGAATAAGTTATTAACTATTTACAATCTATGAATTTCATTGCATGAAACAGGAATCAAAGCTATGATCACATTTTCATTTTCACACAACTATTAACAATAATAAGTCTCTCTGTCAATGATGCAAAAGATAACTGTTGGCCCAAAGAGTTTATGCACTGCTTTTATCCATTTAGTTGTGTCTGATGTCAGGAATCGAACATTATTGTTGTGAATGATAATTTGTGTATTTATATGCAATCACTGCCTTTACGACATTTAATTGCTTTAACTTGCGTCGTTAGTTTAAGGACAAATTTAATTGCATTATTGCAAGTTATTTACCTTTGATCAATACATCACCGAATTTTTATGCTCATGATAATGCATAATGTAATAGTAATAGTCATACACACTCTCATACAGTTATCACCATGTGTAATCATGGTTAGTTGTCTGATACTTTTAGAATATTCATCAACTGCGTGCTTTTACTAAGGTTTCGCTCTTTAGTTATGGACATATTAACTAATTTGTTTGTCTTTATGATAATTAGAGATAATTCCAATTTCTATGCAATGTTTACCTCTATTTTCATTTTTCTAACAATGAGCAAGTGCATCAATAGGGAGAAATGACAGATGTTCGTTGCAACAGATGCATCATAATATATGGAGCACAACTGAACCAGTAGAGACGGCAGACAGGGATTGATGGATTTCATTTATTGCTTCTGACTCACTTTTAAAAACTTACACGAATAAGTGAAAGTTGAATAAAAGTACCCTAATGTCAAAATTTGCTTTTGATATAGACAACAAATGTTCATTGACAGATACGAAGACACAATTCATTCACTCCGTTGATTTCGAAAATAGTAAAATCACTTAGAATTGAAACATGCTAAAAACAATTCTCATAACGTTTACTGTAGCTGTAATTTTCGTGGGGCATAATAATGTCTTCTGTGAAGGGGATGTCCCAGAGAGACCTTCGTCAACAAAAACAGGTTCGCATCTTTAAAATACAAACAAAATTCAGAGATATGCCGAGATTCATAGATTTAACTTCTGATTTTTCAAACTATTTTTTCAGCGAATTGTCCGTTTGGAAGGTATTTCATGGATAAATGTGCCAACGCGTGCTATTGCGATTCTGGTGATAGGAAAACAACATGCACTCGAATAGCCTGCAATGCTAAAGAAGGTACCTACCTACTAATCTCAAGTTTCTCAAGTAGTTAATTACCATAACACATACTTAAGTATCCGCTTGTACTATTTTCCTTCTATCAATCATCATTAATTGCAATAGCAATGCTGAATTACCATTAGAATACAGAAGTTAATGTTTTAACATAAACACTGATTTACAATCGATAACCCTTGAATTATTGTTTGTTTTGATAGTGATGTAATGATGATGAATGTATCTATTTCATTTCAGATGTTACTTGTCCTTATGGGAAGGTCTACTACCACGATAAAAATGCAACTTGTTTTTGCAATGAGGAGTACTTTCAAACTTACGAATGCTTTTTGTATTAATTGATCCATTAGCTTTAAACAACTTGAAATATTTATTAATACGTTACTAACTTTTTAATTGCAACTGACATTTCTGTATACAAATGAATCATTAGGTCATGACTGAGTAATAAATTACTGAATAAAAGTTACTATACACATCCAATGGATTTACGAATTTTTTACTTCACTTTTTCTATTGTGCTAATAAAATTACTGTTCGTAAATCGTACTATAAGTACAAAAGTGTATAAAATTAATGGAAGAATGCAATCAAAATAAAATATATCAATCGGGGCAGTCAACATTGTCCAGGGTAACTAAAGAATTCTCCTAAGGTACCAAAACTGTTGAAACTTTCACATAATTGCGCGAGCAGCACAAAAATATTTTGAGCATAAAATCATTCGGAACAATTTTTCGGGTTCCACAAATCGCAAATGTTGAAGTCATAATTCAGATATACGCATACAATTTAAAGTTAAAAGGTATGATTGTTTATGGGATTAACATGATATTGCTATTGTACACTAAAATTCATTTACTTCAACTTTGCATTCAATATTTCAGAGTACAGAATCAGGGAGCATGGATTTTGACACGCTTAAAAAATCTTTGATACACGAAGTGATTGTTGTTTCCGGAAGTGCTATTGTTTCCTGTCTTCTTTGGTATATTACTGCTGTGATCGCAGGGGTGTCTATTAGTGCTCTACATTTGATCATAATGATTATCATTGGGATTCTTGGTACAATATACGACGGGAAAACCTATGGAATGACTCCTTCCCCAAAAGATATCACTTACCGCTTGATAGTGGATATTATTTTGCTAGCGGTCCCTCTTTTTACTGCCGGAGCGGCTCAGACTCTTAATGGACCAATTAAACCTGAACATCCCAGCAACTTTGTTTGGACTTCCGTTGGAATGGCTGCCATTTTTGCATTGACTCGGATAGTGTACATGTTGATGCATTTGATTCAACAAGGAGCATTTCCAACCATTTAAATGAATTGATTGACTGATTTTGATGACTATATGTAGTAAATGTAATCCCGGGGATTACATTACTGATAAAAGCGTACGTATCAAATGTATACCTAAATTAATAATGTAATCAATAATCAATGTAAACATTTAAAAATGGTAACGAGTTGATGCCCTATTTCGGATAAAAATTAAATGATGCTTCACCTGATGTCTGTCGACGTACTGAAAATAATAAATTGTGTAATGTATTGCACGTTCTAACATGCAATGATCGATAGATGCAATTTTTTAGCACTTATATAGTTTTGACCGCTAGTAAAACTCGACCAACGGTAAAGAATTTAATTTTCAATTAATTTTTTGTGACATATTGTCTTTTAATACTTTGTATCTTTGTACAATGCAATCGTGCTGCATCAATTTCAAATAGATGGATTAACAATTATGTCATAAATACTTAGAATATATTTATTTAGATTATACAGAATTGGCAAGATTGATTTTTGTAGGAACTATTTTTTAACAACCAGTTACCCAAGGGGTATTAGTAAAATAGATATGAGTTGTTGTTGCTCCAAAATTGGCAGCTTGATCCAAAATGCATTGTGGAGCATTTCCAAGAACGGCCTAATAAAAAAATACTTAAAATTAGTAGCGAAAACGACAAGAAAATCGAATCGAGTAATCGAATGGGATTGACAATAAATACTTACGCCAATAGCGGCAGGGCTAGGATGTTCCCATCTGGCACCGGTGGCATTTCCAGGATAGGTCAAACAGTAGCCGAACATGTTATCGTTTTCATCGTACAAAATGCAAGTTGGTTGAACTTCGTTACAATCGTGTTCAGGATATTTTTCAACTTCGTAAAAGTTGTGCCATCCTATATGAAAAAAGAAATTACATTTTCTAATTCCATAGTTTTTTTTCATCATTCCCAATTCAGTAACAAAAGTACAATTGATAATTACCCATTCCTGGAACGCATTGGTTTACGGACCATCCTAAATTAGTAGCAGCCGAGCGAACCTTTGGGGCATGACGAACATAATTCGGGGTTGGTCCAGTCTGGAAAAAGACTTGGCTCTCAGCCCCGATGTTATTTCTAGGCATAGGTCCAATAGCTTTGCTGCCGCAAACGTTGGCTGAAATGAACATTATTTTTTATTCCTTTTGGTCCATTATTTCTCCAGTTTTGAATGAAGTCTAATTTTCCACATTTCTACTTTCGATACTTTGAAATATTAAATCAAATATTACCTGGATCTACAAAGTATACCGTGATGACAAAGTAATCAACACCATTAATAGTGTGATTCTGGTACATGCCAACTCTGTCGAATCTAAAAGTCTGTCCTGGAAAGAGGAGTTCGGTTTGGTCGATCTATTAAATAAAATTAAATAAATAAAAAATAAAAGACAGTTCTTCATGAAAGTGTCAAACATTTTTACACTGTCGTTCCACAATAATTATGAAAAGTCGAATGAATTGTTCTTCTTTGCCCACCATAGTTTGCATCCCGACGACATCACCATTTGGGTCGAAAAGAAGAGATACACCAG
>JAAAYG020034923.1:0-14426 GCA_009936455.2 Tomocerus minor
TTATTATTTATAATGTTAATTACACCCAAAATCTGTTTTATTATTAATTTTAGTTTTGTTTCTTATTACTGTGTCAAGTACCTAAAATGTTAGGTCAGTGACTAATAAAGTCGTATATATATTATTAAATAATAATTTTAAATATTATGAAATTAAAATTAATGCCTTGGAATAAAACTATCTATGTACATCCACGTCGAAAGAAAATGACGTAACAGGAATGCTAATAGTCAGCAAATAATGTAATACCGTGTGAAAGTAATAGACCTACTTGTTTTATGTTGCAGCTCTAAACTTATGCATGTCTATGCAAAAAAATCTAAACTCACTTTTGCATTACTCTTTATGTATCTGTTTCATACTTATTATTTTATTGCAACCTCTATAAGGTTATGGGGATATTATTATAGGCCCCATGTAAAACAGATACCAGTAACCAGTCTGGCCAATATCTTAGCTTCGTCCCCTGTAGGGTTTTTTGAAAAATGTTCAAAAGTAAAACAGCGGCTAGTAGTAACCTAGCAAATCTTTTAACACTACGTCTACCAAAGGTTTTTTTCACCTGATTATACCAAAGGGGTACAATTGTACCTTTACATTGGAGAATTCCTTCGTTCACCAACAGGGTACATTTGTACCCAAGCAAAAAAGGAACGTGCATGAACAACTTTTTGTGCATTAGCTACCACTATGAAAACTTCTATTTTAGGAAGTTTTGACTAATTTAATTATGATTGTTGTATGTAAAAAGAGTTTTCTTAGTCCAGTTACTAATTTCATTTTGATTTATAACACAAACACATAAGAAAATATTTTATTTGCATATTCTATGGTATACATGACTCGCCAAGGGCATTTAATTAAATTAAATTCAAAATATAAAAGAAAAATATTTGGTATAAGTTGCTTGAATGATTCAATTATTAGTCAGATATTACTAAAGTCTCATACAAAATATTAAAAATTGAGGAACTAATTAAGAAATAATTGTATACAATTAAATTTATACGTCAGCGTTCAGCTGTATTTCTTGAGGACGGCATGGTTGACAATAAACATAGGAACCTGAACGATGTGGCTTACAAGTAGGGCGACCACAACCAGAACAACCAGTACGACTTTTTCGTCGGCAAATGTAGCAATGTCTGGGTGCAGCAAATGTTAGGATTTGTTCGGGCAAAGGATTTGGTGCTGGTAAGGCATCTACACCAAGAAATTTCATTGCCTCCCGAATATGTCTGTAATATTTTTAAGGAAAATTAGAAAAAAAATTTAATCGTATTAAATCATCATTAAAATAGGTTATAATAATTTAAGGTCGAGTGTTCTATCTATTCAAAGCAAACATGAAGGCATATACTTACCCATGTAATGGTAGTGCTGCTCTACGAACTATTTGAGTTTGAATAAGTTGTCTTGACAGGACAAAAAGAAATTCACGACGTCTTGAATTATTTCTTAATTCCCACTGAGGATTATTATTCATCCATAAGCGAAATGAATTTAGTCCAGCAACATCCAGCATGAAGAAAAACAGTTTTGATGGCCATTTGTTCGTAGGTCGCTGGCATGATTACCTTCCAATCATTTGGTCTGCTGTATCAACGCCGGCTATGAAACGATTGTAATCCAATACAATGTCGGGCTTCAGAAAAGGATTATTTTCTTCAGGAATAGTGTGACCTCCATGCTGAGTAGACATCAAGATGACTGACTTGGTCTTTTTTTGAACATAATTGCACAAAGTGATGTTCTGGTCATGAAGAAAGTGACTTGATAACAATCTTTTTCCCTTTGGATTTGCAAATTGCTTTGGGACTTCGCGACGAGCTTTTCGGATAGTTCCTACTAATGTTGTCCCTGCTTCAAGAAGTTCTTCTGCTAAAGCTTTGCTAACGAAGAAGTTGTCGGCAGTTACTCCTCTGTTGCAGTAAACATATAGCTCCATCAGATCCATTACAACTCGTTGTCCAAGGTTCCGTTCAACTTCGTTTCCAACTTTTCCTTCGTATATCTACGCAATTTAGAAAAATATTATTAGTTGAGTGTTAGATTTTGTGACAATATATTGGCTAATATTATTACATTATTATTGGCTACAATCTATTAGCTATTAATTTTCTTACCTGCAAGTTACAGACGTAGCCAACTTCAGAATCAACGGCTGACCATACCTTTATTCCATAACGCGCAGGCTTCTTAGGCATATACACTCGAAAGGGACATCTTCCCTTAAATCCGACTAGCATTTCATCCACTGTAATATGGGGTCCAGGCTCATAATAGGACTGAATCGAATTGACGAAAGGATTGAATATTTCCCTTATGGCATCTAGTTTTCCATTTCGAATTTGGGCAATAGGAGGTACTGGTGGCTGAACTTGTCCGGTTTGACGTCGACGTATCTTTGCTTATCCATTTTTTGACGTATCCAGTCTCGTATTGCAGGTTTCCTTTGTTCAACATTGTCAAAGCGAATAAGGCTGCAAAGATTTTGAAAACGGGTACGAGACATTGTAGCTACAAAAGCAAATCGTCTCTTTTCTGGATTTCTTGACCATAATTCTGTTATAAGTTGGTCATAGTTCCTTTCTATTCCAGCCCTCAGCAACAATCCAATGAATGCTTGAAGTTCCACGTTATCCAATGGTTTCCACTGCAATGGATGAGGATAGACTGCGTTGTGAACTTCATAAAATATTGTAGCATAGGCATTGGTATGAATGACAATTGTGTCTTGAATTTCAGGTGTTATGAAGAGTTGAAAAAGTTCTATCATTTCCATAGGATTTCTTGCAACTCCAATAGGTCCCGGATTTACATTTACAATGTTAAATCCTGGTCGTCTTCTAGCTTGTGTAGGCTCCAGGTAAGACCATACTGTGCCATCAACCGCAGTTGTAGTGTATGTTGCTGAAAAATTAATTCAACACTTATGATGTACTTATTTTCATTAGCAAGATGATCAAATTCATAAAAGTATACACTTACGACCAAAAATAACTGCATTTTGATCAATTTGATTCTGGTCGTTGTTGGGTTGATTTCCGCCGTCTTCAGCCCCGTCAACAACTACTAAATTTGCAGCATCATTTCCATCTTCATCGTCTTGTTCATCTGCTATGAATGCCTCGTCTTCATTCTCTTCGTCATCCTAAATATTAAAATCAATCTATGATAATTACATTGTTTGCATTTCTGACAAATAATTGTTTTTTATCTTCTAGAGCTGGATAACCAAAAAATATTTTACTTACCGAATCTACAACCATATTGGGGAACTCCACCACGTCTTCTTCGTCATCAGTCAAATGGGGGATGATTTCATTTCCGGGTTCTTCAGTGTCGTCTTCTGGCTCACTGTCAATTTCACTGTTAGATTCGGGATCATTTTCAATCCCGGCGTTTAGTCTAAAATAATTAACTCGACGAATGTTTCTCCTACTTCTTTGCGACATTTTTACGAAAATTTACAAGAATTTAAGTTACGTGTGTAAAATCTGATGGAAGTATATAGACTAGATGAATCAAGATTAGGGAACACGAGGAGAAGAACTAACGTTAGATGAACGAATTATGTGCATGCTCATACAACCAACCTATCCTGCAAGAAATACAGCAAGAAAGATTGTAGCGTAAATGCTATTTCTGCGGTATATTTGAAATGAATGATGTAGTCGTATATGGTTTTAGAAATAAATAAATTAGTAAACAGCTGTAGGTAGTAATGTAACGGTAATTTATTTACAGGTAAAATAAGGCACATATATATACTTCTAGGCATTCTTATAATGTAGCGTAGCGCTACATAATAAATACAGTTACTTTTATTATAAGAAAAATAATTATTTATTATATACATATACATGAAACCTCAAAATAAACTGCAATACTTATTGCAATGTGGTAGGTACTATATTATTACGTAGTATTTATTGTTTAGTTGGTATTAAAAATTATTTTTACAAATACTAATAATTCCATAACTTAGCAAAGAGACTAGTGAGGCAATTTCATTCATGGAAGCCCCTTTGGCCCCGCAGAAGGCATTATTGGAGGTTATCGGAAAGTTTCAGCCAGTTTACATGGTGTCTTATGGGACATGAATTGACCTATTTTGACAAAAAAATCATATCTTGGTAACGAATTGACCTATTGACCTCATTTTTGCGGGGAAATGTGGCCAACTAAATTTTAGGCGACTACTAAATGTTTCAAAAATTTACGTTTGGTAGTTTACACAGTGCAGTGAGTTGAAAATCGAAAAGGTACAATTGTACCCCATTGGTAGACGAAGTGTTAACAAATATTAGATATATGTTTGTTACAATATCTTTTCTTCCATGCTACATGTCTTTTTGTGATAAAAACAATGACACATATGTATTTACAATGTCTGAACTAATTTAATAACCCTTATAAGCCAGTAATTGACCACAAAAATGGAAAAACAACTAACGATTTTGTCAATATGTAAACAGCCTAATAACCCGAAAAATGTATTTAGCAAGCAACTTGTCATAATAATACTCTGTCAAAGAAATATATCTCCGTGTTTTTTATGTCACAACTCTGAACTTAGGTACGTCTGTACAAAAAATCTAAACTCACTTTTGCATTACTCTTTATGTATCGGTTTCATACTTATTATTTTATCGCAACCTCTATAAGGTTATGGGGATATTATTATAGGCCCCATGTAAAACAGATACCAGTAACCAGTCTGGCCAATATCTTCGCTTCGTCCCCTGTAGGGTTTTTTGAAAAATGTTCAAAAGTAAAACAGCGGTTAGTAGTAACCTAGCAAATCTTTTAACAAATATTAGATACATGTTTGTTATCATATCTTTTCTTCCATGCTACATGTCTTTTTGTGATAAAAACAACGACGCATGTCTACAATGTCTAAATAATGTGGTGAGTAAAACAAAAAATAATAAATTTTTGTCAATGAACAACCTATGTCCACTAACGATTTAATAGAAATGTTAAACTATGAGTTATTTTACCAATCTGAATTTGTCAATATTTTCTGAATCAATGATGTAATTTATATATCTGCAATGAATATCATTTTGCCAAGAAAAAGGATTTTGTCTACAAGTTAAGCAAACAATGATATTGTCAACACATTAGAAGAATCTCACTGATATTTAATCAACAAGTATTGTTATAATTTCAATTTATCTTGTTAGCAAATACGTATAATTTATAATATACAGCCAACAGATCAATCCCCTCTGTGCCTGACGATTGCGGTGGTCTGCGAGGAATTAACTTAATTAATATAAGAAACGGTCTACTAAGTTAGTCACTCCTGCCAACGTGTGGGGATAGGGGCAATTTGGTGGACCAAGTATTTAGTATAAACCAAAACTTTAACTATTTAATGTAATACCGAATATGATTGTAAAGGCTAATGCCCATATCGATCTTAATAAAACCTTATCTTAATCTTAAGTTCTAGGAACGGTCTCATGATGTCCATATCATTATTCGACTGAATATTGACAACAGCGGCTCCTCGACTCAATCTTTTACCAGGACTTCATTTCCAAATTTTTACAGTAATTTCAGAATCTCCTGTAGACCCGTGCAGTGAATAAAATTCCTTTGTATTTTTGGGCTCCAAACTTAAAATTTCTTTGCCGTTTTCATGGGGAAACATTTTCCGCATCTCCACTAGAAACCTACATTTGGATTTTCTTGGATCTTATTTACAAAAATTTATAAATTTTTAGCTCGAGGAGAAATATAATATATTTATCAAAATGTATCTTAATTTGAAATATATTATTAATAAAAATGATTTTCTTTTTACTTGACTTACTGAAGGAATACTAAATATAGTTTTGATATATGTATTCAATTCTAATTCGAATTAATTGGATTTGAGCTTTAGAAACACTAAAATTAATATCAATTCCGGTTTAAGGCAGAGTTGTGAATGGAAAAATGGGATCCCTGGAAAACTCCCATAGTTTGTGTGACATCGTTTTCAGATAAGATTATAGACATAATTTAGTTGTATATATATATACCCACACATTTTAATAGATTAGATGGATTTATTATAATAATAATTAGATGTATACCTATATATAATAATATTCAAAATGAATAATTTGGATTGACATTGATGAAAATAGGGTCAAAATGCCAAAAAATTGCTATTCTGTAACAATAGACAAACAACGACACAGTTGTTTTTATTTAATTTTGATTAAGTTTAATTTTTATTGTTCAATGTACATTAGATATTGCATGCATACAATGTTTTTTTTATCTCAATCAAACATTGGACAAAATTGGGAATAATGCTACAAATAATTCCGAACCCATTAACTGCCCATTGGGAGTTATTATTGGCACGCCAAAGGAGTGTCAGTAATATCT
Organism: Tomocerus minor; assembly: GCA_009936455.2. Classification (NCBI taxonomy): domain Eukaryota; kingdom Metazoa; phylum Arthropoda; class Collembola; order Entomobryomorpha; family Tomoceridae; genus Tomocerus; species Tomocerus minor. The sequence goes on from JAAAYG020034923.1 coordinate 6,397, forward strand.
GTTTATGCTCAAGAGAAACAGCTTTAACACACAATATTTTTATACCTTTGTTATATTTTTGAGTTCTTATGTATCAAATAGATCATCTTGAGATAGATTATTCCTGAAACTGGACACTAATGGTCCGTCGCTGTTCCCGTTTAAGAAATCCTCATACCAATCAATGATTTGTCTGTTATCCACATGCCTCGGGGCTGCTGGTTTCATCTGATTTTCAGTTGCCGAACCAGAAAGACCATTTCTTCCATCATCAGCGTAACCATTGCTACTAGTTTTCACGTCACCCCACCATGAGGCGAAGGATACCACATGTTTAAGAGTGGCTACTAAATCGTCGCCATTTCTTCCCCCTTTTCCTCCCTTCCCACCCGATCCCCCTACACCATCCGCTCCATTTTCCGCAATGAGGTTTACATTTGGGTCGTTATCAAACCAGGTTATTTCAATATGGCCGTTATTTCCCCCAATACCACCTCGCCCACCAGAACCGCCGGCTTTTCCACTATTCCCTGACTTACCATACACTTTATATATAGGATACCAACCTGAAAAACCACTCCGATAACTGCTGTGGCCACTAATTCTTAAATCATAAGGGCTATCGCTATGGTAGTACAGCCATGCGGCGGGAAGTTTGTCTTTCGTCATATCCTCTCCGTTCGCGCCATTTGACCCATCCGCCCCATTTTGACCTGGACCCCCTCTCCCGCCATTAGAAGATATAGTCAAAGCTTCCTCATTTATAAATTGCATTCCTACGCCATAGAAATTTCCACCCGTCCCCCCTGTAACCCCAGGTCTTCCATTAGATCCATAACCAGTATTTGTTCGGACAGAGTTTACCGAATGACTATATCCATCTCTTCCATCCAGGGTTATCTTTCTAATTCCGTGAATGTGCCAACGCGGAGCTACTATAAAAATTGACATTTGCTCTCCCTTTTCAAAAATGTCCTCGTCAATGAACACTGTATCAGCTGCATATATGTACATTGATTTTTCTCCCACTGTATTTCTCTTCCTACATCTACCAAGAATTTATCCAGTGGTTTTGACCATTGCAATGGCTTCCTGTTCAGTTGCATCCCATTTAAAGATTCCATAAAAAACAAATATTGCTCCAATTTTAATATGTTGCTAAATTCATTTTTGACTTCTGTCAAGTCAAACAATTCCTCAACTTCTGCATCCAAAGACAAAGGGCTAATTTGTGGAATTTTGTTTTTCAAATTTTGGAAACCGTCTGAGATCGTCTTAAATTGAGGTTCAAATTCGACGAAAATAAAAAAACCTTCAGAATTTTTCATTTCTGTAAGTACTGCCTCCAGATCTGTATTTAAACTTCCTTCTAATAAAGAAATATTGTGACGTATTTCTCCAATTATCTTGTTAGTATCAATTTTAGACGCAAGATATTTCATCCATTGATCTTGGGAAATTATTTGAATAACAAAATCATCTACGGGCCTAGACCATTGTTTAGGCTTCCCTAATTCATTTTCTCTGATTTTTTCCAAAAATTTCAGAGAATTACACAGATTTAAAAATTCCTTGAACAAACTTTCGTCTACAACTATGTCCAGCAAATAAAATAAGTTTTTCATTTCAGAAACAAACAAATTTGGGTGAACTCGAACATTATTTCCGAGCGCATGAAGTTTAATCGTCAAATAATTAAGTTTACTTTGGATTTTATCATTAAATTCGGATAAATTACTACTTTTCTGGATTTGTGTGATAAATTCTGATTCTACTATTTTGGTTATTTCTGTTGCTTCTGAAGTGAGATTTTCGTTTATTTCTTTGGCAACATTCTCGATATCAATTTTGGTGGTAATGAATTGATACCAGGTGCGAGGCGTAATTAATGGCTCAATAAAACTCTGAACAGGGTCCAACCATTGCTTCGATAGCTCCAAGGGTTTATCACTGACCATTTCCAAAAAGGATAAATAATAACTCAGACTTAAAAACTTTTCGAATGAATTTGTATGTTCATCAAGGTCAATGCTAAGCAAACCAAAAATATCTTTAGTGTCTGCAATAAATTGATTTGGCTGTTCTCGAGAGTTATTGTGCAATGAATGGAATAGAACAATCAAGGAATCTACCTTAGCCTGAATTTTGTCATTAAATTCTGACAAATTCCCACTTTTCTGAATTTGTTCACTAAAATCTCCTTCTGCACTTGTGGCTATTTCTTGCATTTCTGAAATCATATTTTGGTTTATTTCTACAGCAATTCTCTCGATATCTATTTCATTTCTAATAAAACGGTGCCAGTTTTCGGAAATAATTAATTGAATGATGAAGCTATCAACTGGCTGTGCCCACTCCAAAGGAAGAGGATTTAACTCCTTTCCGCTAACGATTTCCAAAAAGGACAAATATTTACCCAAGCTTAAAATGTTGCTAAAAAACTTTTCATCCACGTCAATTTCCAACAACTGAAAAATTTCTTTAATTCCTTCTACAAAACTTTCAGCGGTTAATCGGCTGTCGTTTTTCAATGTAGATATTTTATTAGATAAGGAATAGCGAATGGATTTAATTTTCAGACTGAACTCGGAGATATTTTTACTCTGTTGCAGATTTAAGCTGAACTGAGGTAGAACGTAGTCAATAATGTTTTGGGTATCTGAAGAAATGTTTTTATTGATAGTTACTACAATGTTATTGACTTCATTTTTTGATTTATCGGATATGCTATAGCCAAAATCAGTGTCTAATTTCGGGACATATTCAATTCTCCTTGTATATAAATCCTCCAAATCCTTTAATCCCCTTCCCATAATTTCCGTTTCGTTTAAGTAACCACAAGTTGTTGGACTTCTAGAAATCCCAATCCTTGTGTACACATTCGTTTTGTTGTCTTTTGTCAATAAAATATTAAGAAATTTAATACTTTCTTCCAACTGAATTTTTTCTTCAGATTTCAAATTGGATTGCTTCAATTTTCTTAGATATTCTACTTTCACCTCGTCAATGTATGTCCCAATTGCAGTTATAAACATTTCGTCAGAAACACTTCGTCCTCCTTCAGGGACGACTTTTGTGACAATAAGCGCAATTCCGTCTTTGAATTTATCTACGGACTTAACTAAACTAACGACATGATTTATCAGACTCGGAAATTTATCCCGCACCCTTCCCTTCTTGACATTTGAGTAAGCAACGGTAAATACAAGTTTTACTCTGTCTACGTGGTCAATGACTTTCTTAATAAAATAATTGATGGCTATATCGTGGGCCGTTGATCTCGTGTCACTGAATCCTGGACAATCATAAATTATGGTATTTGTCCTATTTATTGTTACTAATTCAGGAATCAATGTTTTAGATACCGTATTTTCACGGCCGATCTTGTTATTGTCGTCAATAATGACAAAATCTGTGAGAGATACCATGACTGATCTTAAACTGCCATTGCGCGCCAGTTTTTGTGTTAAAGTAGTTTTACCAGACCCAGTAATTCCTAAAATTAGAAGAACGTCTTTATATTCTCTCAGAACAATTTCTTTCTCTCCTTTCAGCAACAAATCCAAAACATGGTCATCTCCAGAATTTTCATCGATTAGCTTTGGAGGGGCTTCGCATTCTTTTGGGATGGTGGCCACAGTCGATACTTCCGTAGCTGCAGTATTTTCCAGAAGTTTAATCAGCATCTCATTCTTGATATCCGAAGATTGAGCGATGTCCAGCGGTGTCTCTCCGAAGTTGTCCGTAACTTTCACCAGTGCACCTTTTTTCAATAAGAAGTCCACAATTGTGAAAAAATCTTTTTTGACGGCCACGTGCAAAACCGTGTTCCCATCTCCGTCCTGCTCGTTGATATTGAACTCATCTTCCCATATGTCTTCATTGTTTGCAATCGCCTCCAGCCTGTTTTCTTCGGAAATTATTTTCCTTTTTGACGTTTTTGTAAGCTCGTTTTTGATCAGCATCACGGATTGATTTGGAGTTGAGCGACGTGTCCGGCTGGGGCCATTTTCTAAATCAAATTATTGTCATGTTTAGGTCCTTTAATACGGAGATCTTTTAAAGAAGTTTTTCATATTTTGGAGAATTAACTAGTACATAAGTTCAATAAATTTAATAACATAAAAATTGATAACGAGTCCTTTAAATATATAATTAGGTGCATACCATCTCTTCCATCAATATTTGTTCCATGAAGTGATTTTATTTCGGTCGGTTTGTCATATGATATCTGCAACAAAAATGCATCATTACGCTAGGTACTGCAAATAAATAATCCCTGAATATGCTGTGACATATATATGGTAGTTTCGTACTCCATTATTTTTGATTACTTAAATCTTAGATGTCACAAAATAATATATCTTGTCGTTTGGTCTGAAGGGGTTGCCGAATATTGTCGTGTCATTGGGACCCGACTTTTATCGTCTTTGCTTTTGAGAACGAATGTTAATAAATGGGATTTGTTGATCTGAGAACACTGTACAGTAAATCCAAAACGTTTACTGCAATTGTAGCCTGCTACATTATGGTTTTGATTTAACCAACGTTCTCTCCGTTTGACCTTTACTCTGATAATTTTTTTTCAACAAAAAATAATTTTTTATCTCTTAAGCTCGCATATGTCTTCAGAATATTAAAGACCTTGCGCAACTCTTCATTATTCGATAGTCTAGTATAAATCAGAAGCATATAGCCTAAAAATCAACCTGCGACGTTGAAAATTATAAAAAGGATGAGTGTTCGAATGCAAGCTAATTAAAATGGCCAAAATACAAAATCTCAAGGGATTTAAGTTTCGAACTTATTTATGTTTTGATAGACAAACTGAAAAAGGATTTCTACCGTTGTTTATAACATTTTAGTCGATTTTTATTCTGAATATATTTTAAAAACGATCTCTTGCAAACGAATTTGTTCAAATGTTATAACGCTGAAAAATAAGTCGTTCAAAATAAAAAAAGAGTAGGTAGCGTACCTTCGTTGCAGAAACTTCCTGCTGTAAACACACAAGTAAAACTATAATTACCGCTTGCAAAACCTTCATTGTTTATTAAGACATATTGTCATTATTATGTGTCACACTGAATGAATCGATACTTCGTTGATTATTTCCGTAGAAATATTGGAATATGTTTAAGTGTGATTAAAGGACACAAATCAACTGCAAATATGTTGAATCTGAAATTGATACTTTCATTCAACAAAGTCAGAAATATACTGCTATTTAACTAAAGAGTTTGGTAAACTTTTATTCTGCGCATTACATCACACATCTAATCTAATGATATTGCTACATCAATAAAAATATAAACTATAACATTCCGTGCCATGTAATTTTATATTTACAATCACATCTCCAAAAAAAGTTAAATTACTGAATGGATTTTCTTCTAGCGATGTATAATCATCAACACTCTCTCTTAGTTGTGTTACATTTGAAGCAACTCATTGATTTATATAATCTAATGTTGATCTGGATTGACCCCTTATTTTTCATTCAATACTATTAATAACTCTACTTACAATTGCACTACAAAGTAACAAAACGTTTTGAGTTGAATCATATGTGCCAAGCTCATGTGATCCCATTTATCAAAACTGGAGTTTCGCTGGCCAAAGTGCTGCAGTTGCATTTATAAAATTAATGCTGCTTTCGGGTTTTTTTCGCAAAATGTCTATTCAGTCGTCTTCAGAAAAATAATTCGTGAATATATTGCTGTTTAAAATTGTTTGCAGGCATTTTAATAACACGACATTTGAAATGCAGTGTAAATATATTTCCAGGACCAGAGTCAGATGACTCATTTTGTCGATGAAGTCATTCCTTGTCATAGAATTAATCGTCTCAATTCTACGCTCCTTCGCGAAAGAAAATAAAGTGGTTTAGGCAAGAGTTGTCATCGAATCTCAATAAATAATTACTTTTTCCTTTTGGATGTTAATGATCAAAGATCAACAGTAATACTAAGTGTACATCTGGTACAAATAAAAAAAAGTTACCTACTTGAGATTTTATATCGCATATGAAAATATTAATCCACATTTTAATGAGAAGTGAGAAGAATTTGGGACTCGTTCAAGGGAAATCTCCAAATTATTATTATTGATTGTTGACGCCGATATATTTTAATTTCCATATTAAAACCTTAATGATTATCGATTGTGGAATACATATAGGTATGTACATTTGCATATATTGAAACCTAATAGCAATAATTACTGAACTAATGCTCAGTCAGTTGAACCAATTGCAGACGGACATAGCTTGTATATAAGTACCCTGGCGACCACCAACCTGCGATCGTAGGTATGACACAAATTTGAGACTACTAAATTAACTAAGTACTATATAAAACTTAATTAAGTCCTAAAGCAATAGCGAAAATAGCACTGCTCTGCACACGTCACTATTTAGCGGTTACATTCACAATATTCACAGTCCCTTTTTACTCCAGTCAATGTATTCTGCATTTCCTTAATAGACGAGTTCCCAATTAGGTACCTTGGAGAACACCCAACGGCCGCGCCACTTTTACAGGTGGGCCAAGGTATGCTGTTTAGTTCGGCCCTGCTTCGTGTGTGTTTAGTAAAGCATCATATTCCTGATTCGACCGAAAAAGAAGCTGGGCCGAACTTAACAACCTAACTTGGCCCGCCTATAAAAGTGGGGGTATTCAGTTCCATGACGAATCAATCCGCCCTTGTAATTCACCCATTCCATGACGGATTCATTCAAAAACCAAGGACTTTAAAATTAAGTCTAAAAGTGGTGCCGCCGTCGGGTGTTCTCTAAGGTACCTAATTGGGAACTCGTCTATTAAGCTTTACAAAAAGAACAAATTCGTGTAATATGGATGCAAAAGTGAAATAATACAATTTCTAAAAAAAAAATGAAGCTAAACAGTTTGCTGAAATATGATAGTACGAATCAATTTTTATATAAAATCAAATCTTCGCAAATGAACAGTGTACATAGTGAACCCATTCCAGCGGAGTATTTGCTTATTTGCAAAATATTTTGTAGGTATTTAACAAAATTATAGTAAAATATTATTTAAATAAATGATTACAAAGTATTATTAATTTACTTAATAAATATTGTCGAGGTGATAATTTGATGTCGGTTGGTTTTCCATTCCTGCGTTGATTCCCGACGTTATTGTGATTGGTCAATTTTTTTGAAATAAATTCTTCAGATTGGTGTTTCGAATGACAAACTTTCTATGATTCTTCTGCCGACGGTTTTCATTTTAAATATTCGTTGTGACGGCGTCACAACGACTTGATGCATCCTATATAATCGGTACAGTAAATAAAGTAAAAGCTGTCGGTGATTTTAAAGACAATCAATCAATCAGTATTAAGAATAATAGCAGCAGACAAACATTAAATATTCAATTTTATCACAGTAATTAGTTTCTTCTGTCAGTAATGCGGATTTTCATATGCCAAAGTGTGCTTGTACAATTAAGAAAAATACAATTTCTCGTTATTTTCCCTTCGTTTGGCTGCTTTAATTCATATCTTACATTTATACTTGATTCCCAACGTGCGTCTTTCACCTAACCTAACCGGTGCAAAGTAATTGATGCCATATTCCATATGCGACTTCTGCCTTTCGCCAATTGATATTATTTCCATTTTTTGACTTTCTGTGATTTTCATTATTTTGTTGTAATTTTAGGCTTTTGAATAAATTCTGATGCTAAAACAGTTGTCAAAAGGTAGTATTTCTTAATGCGTTGCCAAAAAGGGGGATCCTATATCACAAATTATTTATAACAAAAAGGGGGATCCTATATCACAAATTATTTATAATAAAGGCTGAAATCAGGTTCTATTCTTTATTGTATTCTTTATTGAGTTATTAGGTTTCTTGACAAGATATAGTATAATGTTGTACATTATTAGTGTTAGGACATTGATACAGCTATTTTCACATAACTAATATTAACTTAAACAGAGTAGGTATTAGAGCTGTCATTCAGAGAAAATTTTAGGAACCGGCTCCAACCGGAACCGGCCAACCCTCGAACCGGAACCGGATA
>JAAAYG020034934.1:4909-21501 GCA_009936455.2 Tomocerus minor
GCTTTTAGTAAATGCTTAAAATGCATGTAGAAAGTATATCTTTTTTCGTGCACTGAATTGTATTGTAATAGCACTATATTGTAGTTGCGATTTTAGTTCATTTCCTGAAATACGTTGAATAAAAGAAGCATAGTATTGTAGCAATAGCAATTTAACGTGCAAATGTCTATTTAACCTGCACAACCTCATTCTGATGCTTGCATGATATTTTTTAAGAATTAAGATATAAAATGAGGATTAATGTTAAATTAATTGTATTTTGGGTGTGTGGATCCTTTTCTTCATGTAATACTTAAATGCTGGTTTGCCTAACCTGTAATAAAGGTAGTGTTTTTCTTTAAAGAGAGACAGGTAATAGCAATAAGCTTTTTTCATGTGATCTCATTGTATTTGTTAGCTTTCTTCTGGCCAGATGAAATCGCCTGTAATTTTGCGATACTAAAACTTGGATCATTAATATTTACTGATATTTAATAACTACGCATCATTACGGTAATGTGATGGATAGAAGATTGCATAATAATGTGATATTCCGGCTATAGTTGACTTTACTTCATGTTCTTTGTGGCATGTATCTAATCTGTACTATGTGAAAAGAACAAACCAAGTCATGTTTTATGATACATGCTTATGTTTATGGTAGATGTAAGTGTAAGTATTTATGAGATCTCATTTAGCGATACAGAAGCAAAATATTATGGTTTTATAATAGATTAACCGGTTTTCTTTTATTGGGATCATATTTATTTATCTCATATCATACAATCAGTCCATGGCTTGCTTAATGAATGCAACTCTATATGTGTTACTCTCTGTTATTGGAGAAGTACAGAGAAATGACTGAAATATGCTTTGTTTTAACTTTCATAATTTATTACAGCCCTCGAACATCTATCTATTCACGTTTGTAATCTTTAGCTACATGCACAATAGTGCAAACTACAACTGCCTTTCGCTGTGCCAATAATATTATAATATTTCCACTGCACAATTCCCAAGAGTATCTTTAGAGCATTGGCTTTCGTTGAATCGATGCCTTTTATGTGATTCATCTGTAAGAAATATATATATATTATAGGAAAATACCAGATACGTTACTAGCAGACACAATTTTGCGTATTTGATTTCGGTAGTTTATGTAGAATTTACTGCAACCATTTTTCATTTCAATTGGTCATTTCCTTTATTTTAAAGTGGAAGGAGAGTGTCTGGATTTTTTCTAATTGCATTAAGCTACTGTTTCTCGATCTCGGAACCTTTGACATAATTCATTATCTTTATATAGTTTATGTACTAAGCAATTTGTTTTTAACCACAAGAAAAAGGGCAAAAAAGTGAAAACAGTTTGGCACTTGATGCTGTCTGTGTCTCCTTCATTTTGCGAAGGCATCAACTTTCAATGGCAATAAAAATCACTGTAAATATTTTTTAAATTGAAGAACAGGAAGAGTAGTATTTTTCGAGTGCAACTGAAACCAATTAAAATGTAGTGTAACCTTATTTCTTGTGGAATTGCAGAGTGGAAGAGCAGTAGCATCTATGTAATACTAAACTACATAGTTGTTGTAAGTTGTAATCTGTAATGGCAATTGCATAACCCAACAACAACGTCCTAATAACATCTGTCTCTGCACGAGTAAATAACTATTCGCTTGTTTGCTTGATGTACAGATTGGCATGTGAGCATTGCCAGAAACAAAGAAATTGACGGTGATTGTAACTATTGTAATTCCAAGAATTTTCAGTAGCAATTTCTCACTACTTAAGTTGTTTATGGGACTCATTAAATGTATTTGGCAGGCATTTACATTACTTATTTGCAAATACTATTGGAATCAGGTCGTCTATAAGCTAATTAAGTTGTTTACAATTATTTTACTAAAGTTTATTGGATCAATACTATATCATTGCTTACGAAAAGGGTTTCTCTAAATTAATATTTGACTTACGTTGTACAATATTCAATAATTGGAGACTTTAACCTAATTAATAATCTTCAAGTTGAAACGTCGCAAGTCGATGAATGTAGGAATAGTCGATGATGATAGATCCATATTTGTAAGAGATTGAATTTTCTCCTCATTGAAAATCTTTGGCAATAATAATTTTTCGTATTTATCAAAGCTAATCTTAAAATCCGTGGAGCAATCCTATTCAGGAATTTTTTAACAGCATATTTAGGTTCACTGCGTGCCGGTTATTAGTAAGGTCGTTTTTTGGAGATTCAAAATATTGGATTACAATAGCTTATCGTATTCTCATACAGATTACTAAAAATCTCCGTATTTTATGAAAACGTACATTATATGCACAATATCGTCTTTATAAATATTTGTTATCTTTAAAGTATTGAAAATAGACTTACAAAATTTAAATCAATGTAAGTAGAATGAAAGGGAAAATTATCAGCAACACAGTATGATTTGTGTTTTGTCTTCTTCTTCGATATGACGTACGCATTTTTAAACAAAGTAGTTTGTGTAATATTGGTGGTTTGTACATAAAAGGCCAGTGCATTAAAGCGTTTAATATTCTACGCAATTTTATTATGTATGCCTAATTATCTAGGAATAATAAATAGAGAAACGCACGCTCTCGAGCAATTTTTCAAGCTTCGACATGGCACAATTGCAGCGAACACAATAGGCGGCTGTAAAACATCTATTAAGTAAACAATCAGATGGGCTTTAGGACGATTCCATCTAGAAAGGAAGTAAATTCTTCCATTCTTCAATATTGTGTCATTGCAGAAATATGGTGTGATTTTGAATTGTATGTATGTGTAAAGTTGTGCCTGTATATTTCATATGAATCTTCCATTGTTGCTTTGATGTTTCTTTGTTTTGCCGTTGTGTTATGTAATGCTGTGGCCATTAACAATAACATGGTATTTGATTTCTTGATCGTCTTACATAGTTTGTAGAAAATCCTTAGGACTCGCTAAGTAAATTGATTATGTAAGGACGTACGCAAGATGTGCGCATTATATCCATCAACATTGTACATGTTTGTAGTTTATGGGACTCACATGTATCTATGTCTAATCTAACATTGCATTGCGTGGGCTCATTATGGAATCATTGGCACGTCGGGATTTCTGCCAAATGACAACTTGTTTTACTTTTAATTACCTGCAAGCACACTAAAGAAATATACAGGTAATAAGCTTTAGGGACAACAACGAACAGAAAAGTAATGAGGAAAAGAAACTGGACACACGTGTATATGAATAATTCCAAATCGTCTATGTAGTAATCAAATTAGATTTCAATTAAAAGGAATGAACTAAATATTTGTAAAATGGTAACAATTTGATTTGGTTTTATTAGCTTGATTTTATGATGGGGATTTTTGAAAGAGCCGTTTAGACAAACAAAATCCAGGTTGTAATAGTATGCAGAAATATTATTTAATTACTCTTTACTCTACATACAGGATAATTAAATTGCAAATAAAAAGTGTGTGCATGCAATTAAGTTTAGTTATTGATTCACTTAGTATTTAACAGCTCGCAGGGCAAAGAGCAAGTCAGTTAAGGAGATAACGCGCTTAATAAATGTCTCCTAGCTCTCTGTCAGTGTCCTGTGAGGTTAATTAATGTGCTCGTAAAAGAAGTGAGTTCGTAGCTGTCAGACCAAAAAAATAAATCAAAGTTGATTTGGGAGGTTGGAATTGGGTTGGCAATATCCGTTCTAGGAATCTCTACTGAATTAATATGAAGAATAGGTGGTGAGTGCGAGATCATATTTTATATGAGCATCCAGTTAGCTACATGCACATTGATTATATTCTGATGTGTAAACTGATTTCCACGTAGTCTTCTGGTTTGAAGATAACGTCTTGCTCTTGCTCACTCCTCATTCCTATTCACTAACTTTACTGCATTTGTTCACAACAGAATTTTCTTTGCCGACATAGTGTGAAGATGAAGGAAAATAATAGTGCAACAATTGTTGCACCTCTATGCATTTTTATTCTGCCTATCGTTGATATGCTCTTGTTCTCCTAATGGATATAAATAATAATATGAAATTCCAAGAGAAACAAGGACGGCCCAGATATTTCCTTAGGTATAAGAGGATTTTGATGCGTAGTATGTTAGTTCACTTGCCTTATGTATGTAGGTAGGTAGGTATGATAATGCACTGAATTATTAACCTGTTTCAATTAAAAATTGTATAATAAGCTTACATGAAATTAGGTACGTTACATTAAATTTTTCATGTAATTAGAGATTGACTGACGCTGTTGGTTAGGTAAGTAATGAATAAGTTTACATCTATTGACGTATTTGGATTCCAGCATTTTACTATCTTGTTTTTCTGCGTAATTAGGTAATATGATCTGAATTTGTTTTCATCTATTGGTTAATTAAGGCTTAGTAGGTAGTTATGCTAATAATAATGGAATAGAGAATAGATCACTTGTGCTCTCAAAAAGATTACACCAATAAATTATGCAATATCAATTTTTAAAACAAATGCAATTAGGTAGTTTTATCTCGTAGACCTGTCAAATAACTAACCATATTTTTATGCACGCTACCGCACATGACATTTTTAGTCGTAATTATGTTCAACTGTCACTGGTTCTTTATGCACACTTGCTACAATATTATTGTGTAGAAATGGAGAACGAAAAGTTCATGTTCGTCCGTCATTGTCCCTAGAATACAAATAGAGTGTTGTAAAACGAAAATTCAAATTGCCTGCTTTATTTTAGAATCATTCTATCATAATATTTTAATAACAGAGTAATTTTAGAACCGTTTAACTGTTGCCATCTTTAGATTTGAAATATATAAATATGTATGAATACTGAAATTGAAACTATTACCTTCGAATTTGTAATGATTTAGATGATAGAGTACGTAGGATTAAAAATTTATAGAAAACGAGTTGCATGTATTTGTAGGATTGTAAATAATTCAATAGATGCGAAAAAGTTAACGAGTTTTTATGAATTTTAATTGAAATTCTACCCTCTACAAATAGCTACACCATAATAATAATTGTTATCATGAAAATACAACTAGAATGATACCATAAGAATTAAGAATCTATTGTAGTTAAAAATTATTTGACAAAGAGGTCTTAGTGTTAGTATGGATCTGGTATTGTTGGTAACACATCTTTCTGGGGCGGTGGTAGATTTATTTTTGTAGTTTTCTCCCGGAAAAGGCTACAGAGGAAGTAACGGTTACCGTTCTTCATAAACAAAAACTTTTCCCCTGCAGTATTCTGGTTGCAATTAATGCAGAGTTTCTAAAATAAAACTAGGACCATTTTATTTAATTTCTAAAATTATCGCTAGGTCATTCATAGACGACCACATATGTATAAGTATGTGCAAACTACAAGCAGAATAACCAAATATTTCATGATTTTAAGGTTTGTCATATTCTATAGATAAAGATTGTGTTTAGACTCTGATGCATAGTATCTGTCAAACTGAACAGAATGGTTGAAACTTAAACATTAAGCGCTGTGTGGGGCTTATTTGCTAAGTACATGTAACAATTTTTTGCTAATGCACTAAAAGGTAAATGGCCACTACTAGGAAATGTGAATATCTATATCCATCAAAAAATGTTACAAGCAGGAGTACAATAAATAGCCAGAAATTGGTATTGGCTATTTTATTTTAGTCATTCTGTGTCAAAATATTTTGATAGCGTGACCTAATAATATTAGAACCGTTTAGATATAATTGGATTAATTACCTATGCATGCATGATCGCTGATATTGAAACAATAATAATTAAATAGCTTACAACATTAGATAGTTTGTAATAATTATTATCATGCTTAGGTAACTTTAATGATATAATAAGAATCATGCAAACAAAATGTTCCGTTGTACTTTACAATTGGAAGTAACTACAGTCAACAGAAAACTGTGCCGGAACTTTTACATATTTATGATTTACATTCTTCTGCATGTATTAAAGTAAAACATAAAGTAGTAAGTGCAGTAAAAAGTTATATATTATTATTGCCTTGCATGTATTCACAAACTTCAAAGAAGTGTCTTAACAGTTAGCATTTCTGCATCTTAATGCAGTAGCCATCTAGAGTTAGCTTACTGCTTTCTGCTGCCGTGACTTTGCCATTAGAATGGTTAAAAGTTCTGAGATTTTTAACCAGATGTATTACAGAACGTAGAAAGAAGTTATACGCATCCGTGACCAAAGGGGCATCAAGTAGCATGAATGCAACTTTGTAATTATATTGATGCAAAAATTGATGTATATATACATAGTTGGATCTTCGTCAGTTGAGCGAGTTTACAAATTATCTTGTTAATTTGTATTGTGAAACTAGACTTAGTCCACATAAAAACAGAAAGGTACCTGTGATACGATATAGAACTCAAAATATCAGAGAAATCAGATAAAAATCAAATCTGTGACCAAAATTATTATTTTGAATGAAGGATGAGGGGTAATTGAGATGTTCATAGCTATTAATTAACTTATTAGCGAAAACTATTAACTCCCTTAATTGCTAGGTAGGTGGTATACTATATAATGGTAAGAAGCTATTTTACACGAAAAGTGTTTTTAGGTAGTTTCTAATTTGTTTGTGCATCATAAAATAGCATTTGGAAATGGAGTTTTTGACTTAATAAAAAGCAACGATGAGGAGAGTACAGTAGCAACACAATATTTAGAAGGTAATAAATTGTTCGAAGTGATTCGGGCTCCTACTGATTCAATTGTCTTGATTTCATTAGAGTCAATTTAAATTTAAAATACGATACTTGAATTCCTTACTAGTTTACTTTGAGTTGATTATGAGTTTATGAGGAACGAATTGCAGAAGAGTTTAGATAAGCATAATGCATTATATCTATCCCTCTTTTATTATTCTTGTCTATTTTTCTGGTCTGACGACTGCACTATTTTAAGGTGCATGCAAAGTATGATTATCAGCCACACTTTTATGTTGCTTTCAAATAACTTGAGCAATTCTACTGTAACTGTTTTATAAACTTCAAATGAAACTGTTGTGTATACATTTTAGTTTTATATGCACCGTTGCAAATAACTTTTGCGTATTTTTACGATTTATTACTTAGGTACACTTGATTGCGTATGTACATATAATATGTATCATAACTTTTGAAAGTAGTTATGAAGAGCTAATTTTTACTACTTAAAAGAAGAAGCGACCTGAATTACTGCCCATTGATCTTTTAATAGAAACATCGCATCATTATCATCAGCATAAGTATAGTAATAATGTTATGCTTAATTACCTACAAGTAATTACGTTTCATTTCATGCACCACGATGTTTATGTCCCGTAAAATTAATGGACAAAATCATCTATTAGATATCTACTCTTGCATGTGTTTGTGAGAAATAGGGAATTTACTATTAAACTTGCAAGATTTGTTTTCCTCGTTGTACATTAGCCGCCAATTTTTTAGTATGTCAGAAAAAATCAGATCAGGTCTAAAAATGCTTCTCTGAAATCATTTTCTAGTTTGCTTATTGTTAGCTGCGGCAATTTCAGTTCACAGTTATTAAGTTGTAGGCTTGTATCGGTACTGTTACCTAACTCTTTGTTTATTACAGCTAAAACTACAAATCTGAAAGCTTTTTAAATAACTTAACCACATTGGCATTCCATAGTAGAATTCCATCCAAATACCACGGCATTTTTCATTAGGTCGTTACCTATTGCACTACTGTACGGAATTACAGATATTATTACGATAGTATGTAGAGGTACATACTTTGAATGTGATATATTAGATGCGCTATCTATAAAGTTAAACTAGTTAGTGTCGCATATTATTTCATGTAGTCAGGTAGTCAGATTGATTTTATGTAGGCTTTAGTAGTTTTATAACTTGATGTTAGGATACATTGTTATTAAATTACAATTTAGATCTTGCTTAATGTGCCATGTGTACTACAAACTTCACTACCCGACCCTAATAAACGTCTACTCCTAAGTTATATGAGGAATTTGAAATGTGTAGTGGTTACCAATTAAGGATACATAATCCATGATGGATAAGTATACTGATTACTGAGATGAAAGATCTCGGTAATGACTGTATAAGTTGTGGAAGTTTTGGCTACACATAATGAATGAATTCGAAGAAAAGTCTGTAATTGATTCTGTAGATTACTATTGCCTTATGTTCTGAATAACTATAATATATCACATAAATAGAACTTTCTGTCCCTTATTCGGCAATCTAAATAGGCTCAATCAAGAGTCTAGATACATGCAGTTCTCTGAAATCGATAATAATGAAGAATGGAACAAGTGGACTGCAAATGTGAGAATATTGTTCTTTAATTTGATATGGATGATAAAAATAGAATGTATATAAGAAGTGGAAGGAGCAACTCTCGTCAATGGATAGTAATTAATATTGAGAGTTTTTTTCTAGCTGCACCCATTCGCGAATCAAATTCAGTCATTTTCACTACTGCACTTATAATATTATTGTAAAATATATGCAGAAAGCTGACTATGTCTACTATAGTCTAATTACCAGACTGTAGATAGCCAACAAACACTAGTTTAAAAATGTTTACACAATTGGCTATTATAGCAAATACTTGATCATAAGATATGCTAAGAGCTAATGGTATTTGCTTAGAAATTATTATCTGTACTTGGATTAACTACACATTGTAAATACGGAAACCAAATAAGGAGAGAAAATAACGACTACTTCTCTTAGCAGCTGTAAATATTATGGCCAAATATTTATAAGCTGCTTTGCCTAGACAGAACGTATAATAAACTATATTGCTTTCTTCTGTCGTGTTCATGTATACACTGTAGGATTGGTGCATAATAATATTAATAACTCATTTCAGACCATAAATTGGCAATTGATGGTACAATTTTAATAATTTTGAAAAAAGGAACCAATTTACTAATGGTCAATGAAAATGTTTACGAGATATTCGTTGAAATCCAATTTTCACTGAAAACTAATTTCAAAACAACGTCTGCAATAGTGTTAAAGTATTAATTTGAAAGAAATTGGTGTTGGAAGTGGTGTTATAGTCTGTTATAACACCACTTCTAACAGGTGCGTGTTATATATAAAGTTATGTTATAACGATTAACTGAAATAAATGTAAAATAATTGAGGATTTCATAGCAAAGTACACAAAGATAGAGATCTTTAGATTTGGCTAGACCTAATTTACCTAACTAATTGTAATTACATCGAAAACAAACTCTCCCTTTTATTCATGCAGTAATAGGTTAGCATTTACTGAGCTAACAATACTTTAAATCTTTCTTTAGCTAAGCTATAACAAGACGGAGCGTAATTACTGGTTATGTTCGTGTTAGTGCATGTGAGCTATGAACCAACAATGTTAATGAAGCCTTATTAGTGTCATGTCATTATGCACACCTTAAATTCTCTTGAATTACAAAGGGCAGTTCGTATAGTAGCTACTATTCGTTGTGGAAAATATTTTTTCAATTAATTTTAGCTTACACTCTGTAATACTCTGTATTAGATAGTGTAAGAAGGAGAGAGTAAATAAATAAGTTTAACAATGACCATGATGGATGGGATGCGAAAGAAATAAAAATGCGACAAAATTTAATGCTGGCTTTATTAATGCTTTTTTGACTTAAGAAACCTCTCTGTTGTAAGTAAGTAATAGATCTGTTATGCTGTTACTACCTAAGTTTTCTTAAGTACTGTAAAAAAAATACCGAAACTATACGGTAAACATAATTCAGGTAGTAACTGTAGATAAACGAAGCAAAGTTATTCATAATAGTGAGTTGAGCAGATTCTTAAATACACACATGTACTTACTGTACAATGGAAAGTATTTTAAATTACACGTATTTTTTGTTTTAACATATAATTCTGATGCTAAGTGCATACATTCTCGTAATAACTTGTAAAATTAACTGTAAGCAGGGTAAATTATGATAGTGTATTTTTATTTGTTGTTTGTCGACTAGAGTCTTTTCACCAATACTAATCATCATCATTATCCTTTGCGGTGAAACTTGCTTGGGATTTAAATTTGGTTTTCAGTTTCAGTCAGTTTCGTTTGATTGGAGGAGATTACGGAGTTGAAATTGATGTTTGAAGCTATGTCTCATTATTATAATGTAATAATGTGCAATAATATGCAACACAAGCAAATAGCGTGACAAGGACTTTAGAACTTGAAAACCACCCACTGATAGAAATCACGACTGTGAACGCGCGGAGATAATTCCACATAACGTTCCTTATTCACTGCACATACATGTGCATCTATATACTTAGAGTCATTTTCATTTTAAGTAGGTGATGCAGTATCATTTAGTTCTTGCTATGCACTTTTTGATATCGTAGATTCATCAGACAAGAAAGACACAGTTTGATCAACCATAAATGATGATAAATGCAGAGTTGGCAAAGTTGTTGCAAAATTAAAACTGAACTGAAACTTGAAGATTACTAAATGATTTTCATATAAAATAATGTTTCACACACAAGAAAAATTCAAATGATGATGGTTGAAGTTGACTAATTTTGATTGTTGATTCGCGATTGCTCTTTACTTTTGTTTTTCCGAGATTTCTTAACCTTTCGCATTCGTTTTCGACCTCTTTTCACTTTCCGTTTTCGAGAATGTGAACGAGTTTTGTCGGAATCCGAATTATTATCATTGTTTAAGCGACTAGTAGTACGTGTGGCTTCAAAGATCAATGGAAAATGCTCATCTTCCTCACTTTGAGCTTTAGTAGCGGTTAGAGTCGTCGAGGAATACTCTCCAGCCTGTTCAGGTGCTGGAGTCTGCTGGATATGATGATTTGGCAATGAAATGTGAAAATGCTGTGGAGGATTTGCCTGCACTATTTGAAATTCTGGTTGTTGAGCTGGTGGCTGAGTTAGTTGATATTCTCTTTGTTGTTCTTGTGCAGGAAGCTTGTTATATTGTTGCTGCTGCTGTTGCTGCTGCTGCTGTTGTTGTTGTTGTTGTTGCTGTTCTATTTGCTGTTGCTGTGTAGGAGCAGAACTTAGAAATTGTGTAGAGATGAGTCGAGATGGTTGGAAATTATTATTGACATGCTGTTGTTGCTGTACATTCTCAAGTCGCAATTGCTGCTGTTGATTTTCTTGCTGAAATTGATTCTGGTACTGTTGTTTTTGCTGGTTTTCTTGATTTTCCTGTTGGTACTGCTGTTGTTGGTTATAATTTTGAGGATTTTCCTGGATGTTTTGTAAAAGAAGATTTTGGGAAAATTGATTATTATTTGTTTGTTGACGTATAGAGTTTCCGAGTTCTTCTAAAGTCAGAGATTGATAAAGTGACAGAGGTGTTCCGTAGGCAGTTGTTGAGCTCGTAGGAGCTAACGTGCTGAACACAGTCGGTGCAAAAGTAGGATTCAATGTCACATATGAATTTGGAGGTGTAGAGTAACTTGTAGAAGGCGATAATACAGGAATGTAATTTGGCAATGCTTCTTCAGTTTGGTAAACACTATTTACGGTCGGATAGGTTAAACCAGCAAATGTAGTTGGAGTTGGGGACGCCAATGGGTAATAGGCATTCTGCATTGGAGGGCCGTATGTTGGCTCTTTTTCATACTGAGAATTTTTACCATTTTTCTCATCTTTGTAGCGCACGAAGTATACTGCAAAACAAATCCAAAATTAATTTTAACTTTCAAAATAATTAAGCGTACCAAATTATGATGATTGTTGTGTCCTTATACCTTCAGGAGCGCTAACTTGTGTAGGCGCTGGAGTAGCTAATTTGATATTCGATTTTTGTTCTTGATCTTTCGCAAGAACCTATTTTTTAAAGCAAAAAATTATCACATCATTATAATTTTTAGTAAATTGCATGTTTCGATAGATTTCTATAATAGTTATTGCTAGAATTACATAGACAACTGTCTTCTGTTGAGGGGGTGGTTGTAAATGAACTTCAGTATCATGTACAAGACCTTCTGGAGCTTTGACAAAAATTATATTATCTGAAATGACAAAATAACGTTTCATTTTTTTCATTTCTCGATCATAATTACACTGTAAGGTGTTACTGAGGGATAGTTGTTAAATTATAAGTTCCAAGTTTTATTACAATGCTTTTCTCGTGGTCCTTGAGCTTTAATGATACGAGGTTCCCGATTGGATCCAGCTTCTGGAGGTGCTATATGCACAGATACATGTTTAAAAATCTTAGATCCATCATCTTTGGTATGTTCGTAGTGAGTATGAGAATTGTGTAGAAGTTCATGCGGTGATTTTGTAGGTGGACCAAAGGAAGGAACAAAACCCGACAAATACTTCACACTTTGCACATTTTCCTTGCCCCGCTGTGGTTGTTGAGGCGGAGATTCATAAGCACTTTTAACACCATAGGAATTTAACTTTTCAGGAGAATCTTCTTCCTCTGACTCTTCATCCAGTTCTTGATGTTTGTAAGACTCTTGCTGATTATAGTCGTTATTATTTCTGATTTGCGGAGAAGGGACACCGTAATTAGACTTGACATCATTATCCGATTGTTGGAGACTTTGTAAGAACTGATCTCCTAGCTGAGGAAAATTAAAATCCGGTTGAGGAAAGGCAATCGGTGACCTTTTCGTATTAAGAACATTATCCGAAGGTAATGCGAGAAGTCTTGCATTTGGATTTTTGGAATAATGCGAGCGTGGTGTCAAGTTTGTCGCAAAATTTTGACGATCTCCTTTGACTAACGCGATAAGAAACGCTGCAAGCTGAAAATGGAATTTTCAAAGAAATTATGATTCCGTTACAGTCCATGCTTTTATTTTATATTTTATTGAATGCAATGTGAAGTTTAGCTAAGGTTGAAAAAGTGAAGGTTTTCTAAGTACGCTACGAGTATTTATTAATTAGAAGTGAGTGTTTACCAGAAAATGCTTCATGTTGTTCTCTGCCTGCTGCCACAAAGGAATAGAAATGAGAAACTCATAAAGGAAACGCTAATAGACAGAGTAAGCGCCTGAGTGCCCCCGTGCAACTGATCTAATTCTCTTTTTATACTTGGACTGTAATAAGCCCGGTGGGAAAGAAATGGCTTACCTACTTCGTGTATTACCAACTGTTATACAATAAACATAATGAAATATTCGCACACTAGACAGCAAAAGTCACAAATCCTATATAGAACAATATCGCACCTCGTTCACGCCACAACAAATACGAAGCCTCAGCAGCGTCAGTTCAATCATCTAATGCTAGTAGATTCCAATGCTACTATAGTACGTTTTTCTATGTACTGCTGACATGAAATTGATAATATTATTGTCGACTTATTTGTATTCTTGAAGAACAGAGAGGGAGGGGCAGTTAATAATAGAGAAAATATGATTTAGTGAATCGAATTGAGTCAGCTCCGCAGCCCGGGGGATTAAATTAACACAAACAAAGGAAATTAAAGTGTCCGTCTATGTCCAAGTTATGTGAGATTTTCGTGCTTCAAGCTGCTAAAGCCAACTTACTCATTTCTTCGTAGGAATTTAGGTACTTTTTGGCTAAGTGCAGCATGTAAGGGTATCCAAGTAAGTAGAAAAGTTATTTGGCGGAGCTTTTGACACTTCTGACATTAAATACTGCACTACATTCAACAGGCCATGAATGAGATGTGAAAAGAACAGAAGATTTTGTGCGTATGCTTTATTTCCTTTGTAAATAGAGTTTCGGGGCTTGTACTTAATAACAAAGGTGTTTTCAGCAGCGCACCTACGTACTTACATCAATGTTGATTGCTGTACATCAATTATCTTTGTTACTCTTCGCATTTCCTTACGCATTTCATAATTCACAATTCCAAATTAAAGCTTGTACGTGTAGCAAGTGATTTTTAATTAGAAATTTTTATTAATCTGTCACAAACTCAGAAATGATTAATATATTTTTCCTCGTCAAAACGTTAAATAATTCATTTCGATTACATAGGTATATACTAATTTTTTCTGGGTCTTTCATGCCTAATCAACGATTAGAGCTTGTAAAACTTGAATGCTCTAATATTAAACCCATAGGCCATTATGCTAAACGAACTAATCTTGATTTTTCATCTGTAGAGCACTTGGAAATGTTTATTGGGGAGTCAAATTACATTATAGACACGTTAATCAATTGTTGACAGAACGGAATAAAAAGGCGTTATTTATTTTTGCTATTAAAGGGAAACGTTAACCTTAATAATTGTGTGAATATACAAATTGCATTTCTTCGTGTAGGTATACATAAAATAAGTAACTATTAACCCATAAGTAAACCACAAGATTGACCATTCACTATTTACTTTCCCTTACATACACGTTTCCGAACCGCTGCCACTAACGACTTCACGTAAACATAAAAAATAGAACGTACTAAACTCATAGGTATAAGTATAATGCATTTAAATAACTAATTTAGATATAAATATATG
This sequence comes from Tomocerus minor, assembly GCA_009936455.2. Lineage (NCBI taxonomy): Eukaryota > Metazoa > Arthropoda > Collembola > Entomobryomorpha > Tomoceridae > Tomocerus > Tomocerus minor. The sequence goes on from JAAAYG020034934.1 coordinate 19,323, forward strand.
TGTAGGCCAAGCATAGAAATTATTGGAAATCGTTTACTATCATTTGGTGTGATTAGTACTAAAGAGGCGCATACTAATGCTACTACAGCATTTCTTTAATATTTCATATAGAATTCATTTGTAATATAAGACAGCACTGACAATCCCACAGTGTAATCAACAGGACGAAGCTTAAAGTTCATTTTTATGATATGCTATATCAGTGTATGCAGTTCAATTTAGTTAGTTTTGTATTTTCATTCATTTATTAGATGTGAGTAGAGAGTTGATTGTGCGTAGGCCTTATCAACAATCTCATGAGAATAATCTCAAGTGTAAATTCCCTAATGTATGTAAGTAAATACGACTATGCTATATTCATCATTTTTATTATTATTAAAGAAAACAGTTAAAAAGATACCTTAGTTCTTAAGCATTTGTAACTTGGCGAACCTGTAAACAAACTAAGCATTTCCTGCATGCATGCTGAAACAGGTACTACAAATACTACAATTACAATACTTAAAGAACGCTTCAGTTCATCCTTTAAGAATTAAATGCATTTCAAACAAATAAAAGTTCTCTTCTATCTGTATCTCTCTGAAAAGTTTTTATTTGCTATAGTGGAAACTCTGCAGTCATATTTTCACATTGTAGGTAGGTGAGTTGGAATATTAATCTCAAGTTGCATTGTTGCATCTGCATTAATGCATATTAAGTGTGACATTCTTTTCTTTGCCAACAATAATATGATTTTGACAAATGCAGCCTTGGAATTTTTACACATAATATTACATAATGAAATGATTTCTGTAGCATTTTAATATATTACTTTATTTTCTATATGATAATTCAGGTAGTTTTGCTCTAAAAATAAGAGGTGCAACTAGCAGAAAAAGTACAAACTACTATTTGGGTAGAGTTATCATTTATCCTAAGGTGCTGTGTGCATCATAAGCTTTTTATAATCGTAGTAACGAAACATTAATCTCGACATTTTATTGATTTACAGCTCACTGCCAAGACATTTATTGCTAATTATGTTAACATTTTAATGAAATGTAAAGCTACTTGTACTTCCGCTAAAAGCCTTGAACCAATTATAGAAATTATGTTTTCTACCATTTTTAAGCAAAGCAAAGAGATTCTAAAAACGTACAACTTTGAATGTGAATTATGTCCATAAAAAATTCTACCTGCAGATACGCTCAAATTACTGATTTTGCAGTATTTATTATTATTTGAGCATTTATGCCAATCATTTCTATAAATGCTCCGGTTCTAAAATGGTGTATAGCTACTGTAGGTAGAGCAATAGTGAGTTAATTTTCCATTTTCAAATAACGAAATCACATCTGTACATGCTATTATTTAATTTTGAATATTCTCCGTATACATCTAAGCACGGATTAACAGAGACACTATAAATGACTACAACATAATTTCTCTTGTTTGACGAATATGATTGAAAAATGTTGCTATAATATATTCAGTCCAGCAGTGTTACAAAGCATTAACTAAGTACTAATGTATTGTAACATTAAACAGACTGACGATAGTGTTCAGTTACAATGAATTTTAGTAACACTTATACATTACAAGCTACCAGAAGTATTTCATTTGAATTGTGTGACAAAACGCGGAATAAGCAGGAAAGTTGTGTCTTATCGTAATCTTATCTTGCTTGTACTGCCTTTGCTTGTGCTTTCTTTATCATGTTTTTAGCGTAATTAATAGATGTATTGAATTGATGCAATAATAAAGGCTTCTCGTATGTGGAAATCCCATTTTCCTCACGTACGTTCAGCTGTAGCTAAGTGTTCACCAGAAATTCATTAGAAATATTCATAAAAGACTATGTCAGCTAATGAATACATGCACGGTAGTTTAATTCGTACTTCACATACTGTGTATTTGGGTTAACTTCTTCGTGTATATGTAGCATTAGACATAGGAGGGCAATTATTTGCAGAAAGAAACTACTGAAGACGGTAGTAAATGTCGGCACAGGCAGCGCAGCGTTCTGTGGTTTTACATTGCATTGCACTTACATTTTCATTTTGATTGAAGACGTCAGTCGTCTGTGCTGTACTTATAGCCTCAGGTTAAGGTGATAGTGATATTGTTATTTTATTATTATTATTACTTATTGTAAAAAATGAAGTATGCTTGCTCCCGGCTGTTGATATAATTCTTTGTA
>JAAAYG020034934.1:21601-37310 GCA_009936455.2 Tomocerus minor
TGTTATTTTATTATTATTATTACTTATTGTAAAAAATGAAGTATGCTTGCTCCCGGCTGTTGATATAATTCTTTGTATTTTACTTCCCTAGCCGAAGCTCATTTGTTACTGTTAATGAAATAGAAACTACTTATTCTTTTGTTTGTAGGAGCTTGTGCTGTTCATTTGTGTTTTAGAATCTAGTGCATAAGTCGCTTTATATACTAAAGTAACGTCGTATTCCATGAAGTACCAACTAAGAAACAGTAATGCAACTAAAACTCTGTCACTTTGACGTCTTGTCACTAGCTTTGTGATAAATTGCATGTCTCGTAGTCTCGTTATACACTAAGCTGTTTTTTAAAACACATTTTTTTTGAGAATCATAAAGGTACAGGGCTAGTATCAGATTACCGAAGTAGAAAGCAAGAAAATATCGTTACCCAATGATAGACTATTATTTCTTAGCTCTCATTAAGTAGCAACAATGAATTATAGTTTTCATAATTTAAAGAAGCATATTCGTATGTGAGTGAAGTAAGCATGAATTATGGCATAACTAAAGTGTAACTCAACGAATTGGGTCTTTTAGTAACTTGTCTTTAGTATGCATGTCTAGTCAGAGTATGTTACATCAATCTATAATAGTCACCCGAATTAGTAATCCACGAATTAAATAAAAACGAAATAAGCACGAGCACGAACGCACTAATGCTAATCTAAATTGAAATAATTGCCTAATTGAAATGACCTACCCTGAAATGAGATAGGTTAAGATATTTTTTAGCGTTTGCATTGGTAAGTTAACTAATAAGTAGCGTTCACAACTATAATAGTTTAATTTCAGAAATCGCATGTTAGAAATAAGAATGAAATGTTGCTTATGGTCAGGAGGTTCATGTCTGGAATGATTTTTACACGATAATGAGTTTCTTCTCGAATGCAACAAAGTGGTATACACGATGATGCAAAGGTAAATGTGAATGCAATTCAAAATGTAACCTTTATTTGTCACAATTCACATAATAATTTTTGGACTCACGCTAACTTTTCTATTACAAGAATTGACGCAAGTGAAATGTTGTCCATTGGGAGTTGTGAAAAAGGAGCATTCACTTTTAGAAGTCTCAAAGCCGATGCTACTTATTTTTTTAGGATTTCATGCACGTAAAACGAGTGCAGCAATTCAAAAACAAACATTTGCATGTGTCGAATTCATTAGTAATTAATTATTGAAGAAACACGCAAAAGTAAATGCTAATATTGAAAAGAAGCCGATTAGAGCAAAGAGTAAAATGCTTAAAAGAATGATTGACTGACAGCAATTTGCAGATGGATCACAACTTAATTACGGCTTTTCTGTTTTGATGGAAATACTATAGAATCAACCACAAAACAAACAAGAATAATGTTAATGAAACTCCCAATGTAGACAGGTAAAAGGGTAAGCAAGAATTACAACAATTAAAAAGCTTAATCACTGCCAAAGATAATATGATAACAATTACCTATTTATACGGTCATTGAATATGTTAGAGAATGCAGTACATTTCATACACAGAGCAAGACGAATCAGATAATGAAAATTCTATTGAATAGTTGCTTTCTGAAAGGAGCAACAATGCAACCTTCACCAGAAATGTTGCATTTATTACATTGTTGTGGTCACTACAGGGTATTGTTGAATGTAAAGCAGGTCTCTGAACTATTTTTCCACTTGTTTGAGCTCTGAAAAGATACTTCTAGCGATACAGATTGAAATGATACAAATATAAACAACAAGCACAACGGGTTAATCTGATTAATTTTTTATCAATGTTAGTTTTTTAAAACTGATAGTGCAGATTTGAGCAATTAGAACCTTATAACAGTATAGTCACATTAATGTGCATAGTGCGTCATTATCTCATTAACAGGAATTTGCATTTACAAAGGAGCATAATTGATCGAGAAGTTTTAATTGGTGCGTGTGAATTGAACTTAGTGTGTAGGTACAGGATATTTTCATAAAAAATGTAGAAAAAATGAGTAATGATAAACGGACGGTTCTAAGTGAAGAATTTTCAGGATGCTAGTTAAATGATGATTTCTGTTGATATCATACGTTTTTGAATAGCAGCAGACAGTTGTGGGAATATTATTTACTATGCATATTAGCCTTCCGCTTCCATTAGATTGTATGCAAAACATTTCGATTTAAAAGTAGATCTAAAAGAGCATTATTGCAATTTATAATTAGTAAGTTGAAAGTAGCTGTCAGTTTCGTTTAGCTCGTCGTTTGCAATGCAGAGGATTTTATTATACAGCTAAATTGCTTGATTTAGCCCGGACGTTTCCAAAATTAATCTAGTTCATTATCCATCTATACTATGCAAATAGAAAACGAGTTTTAACAAACTTGGGAAAATATTTTATATTATACAGGTTTCACAACTAATTAATTTACATTAAAATAAGACTGTTGTTGGTTAGTGCAAGTGTTTCCCAATTAGCATTAAAATATTAGCAGATGTAAAAAATCTAGTTCTATAAACTAACAAAGCAACACTAAACTTTTGACATTCTTCAAAATGATTTACACTACATACATATGCAATAATATTATGAACATAGATTCTCTAGGCGCTTTTAATAAATAAATGAGTTCATGTCACTCACCAGACTCACTACTAAGAATGAGCGTGGTGGATAATGACAACAACTACAATAGACAATAATTTCTCAAAGCGCTCCATATCTCACACTTGGTTTTCTACACACAAAACAAAAGTCATATTTACTTTAGTAGGTTTAATATGCAACCGCTTTGAAGAAAAATAATCATTGATTATTCAATTTCAAAGATTTTCGCAAATAATCATTAAATCACAACAGCAATTGAGTTGAATAAGTAATGCCGCACACACTCACACACAATAAATGAGTAAAAGTTTCCCAGTCTGACAGAATGCACGCGATTACGTAATGTAGGTAGAAGTAACTAATAAGGTACATGAACTTTGTTGTGCGTCTCGTCTCGTGGGATGGTTTGGCTTCGTTTTTGTTGGTTTCGTTTTTTATGTTAGTAGGTAAACTTAAATGTAGTAGTAGTCATACACGTAGGCTAGGCAGTGAATTATATTATAACAGTTGTATCATATCAGAAGAGCCATGTCATGTCAAATTGCCCTGTAAATAAACATCATGTGCACTGTTCACCTAATCCATAGGAATCTTGAAAAATATGGCTTTCATGAATCAAAATATTGTTGTGTGGGGGAGCATACCTAAATATTTACTTTTCTGTCCAAGATACATATCTGCATTGCTATGCATTTACTTTGTGTTCATGTTAATATGCATGTAATAATGCAGTGATAGTTTGGCTTGTTAACAACTTGTGCTTTATCTGCAATTGTGAAAAGTAGACCTGACGTGCCTAAAAATGCCTCTGGTCTCATTCATGATTCGATTTGACTGTTTTTGCGTTGTACTTCATTGGTTTTGTTTGCATATATGGTGTCTATCATCAAATTTTATCTGCTTCATAAAGTAAATTGAACAGATTCTTTCAAGAAACCGAGAATAACATGTTATGCAATTGGTTATAGTCACACAAAGGTAACCCAACTTACAATTAAAACTTGATTTGGCACTACAAAGTGAATTAATATTAGATTATGACTAGCAGATTGTGTTTCAGATAATAGAAAAAGTTGTTTTCCTGCTGTAAACTACATTTTGTAGTAAAACCTTGATAGTTATAGTCAGCTAAAGGAACTATGCATTAGTACAGAAATCCACATTTTCAGTCATTATCATTTATTAGAAAATTATCATTCATTTTACACAGGTACTGAAAGCACGGTTGCAGCTAGATAACTTTTGAGTGCTATAGAAAATGATTGACTAATACATAATGTATTTGGTATATAAAACATAACAATAATGTACAATTCTTACAATACAGTATCATGTTACGTCCTTAAAATCCCCCTATATTTACATAAACATCCATTGTATTTATGACATTTCAAAACAGGCAAGTCAATTTGCTCAGGTTTTCATTTGTTTAACCATGTACCATTCTTAATAACTATAATGATATTGGTAAGCAGATGTACAAATATACAATGCAGTTAATTGCGCATTTTGAGCTTAAACAAAACAAAGTGATTGACGCAGAAAATTTGATAAAGCGTAGCAAGGGCGTGTAAAAAATTATAATACTATCTGTAATGTGACAGGGTTTCTATTTCTACTAGGACTAAAAAAGATTGTTCACTCAGCAGAACTTTTACTTTCATTTGCTTCTGCAATTGCATCATCTCTCTGATTCTCCTTCCCCTCCTCTTTTGCAGCAGCGTCTGTATCACGCTTGTGATATCCTGAATTTACATTTGTACTGTAGGAACTGTAGCTCATTTCAGGAGCATAGACATCTAAACTGCCAGGGGATGTGTAAGACACTTTAGTTGGTTGTTGTTGTACTAAATTGCCAATGGGTATGGCTGCTGCAGAAGGAGTTCCATAACCGCCACTGGGAGCATTCGCTGCGTATCTGATGAAGAAAACCCTAGAAAAAACAATATTTGTTAGAATGGATTTGATTTGACATGAATTAAGATTTATGACTCATAAATAACTCTCTTACTCTGGTGGAGATGGCTTTGTGGGAACGGGAGCTGAAATCTTGATGTCATGATTAGATTCTGGGGACTTTGTCAGCACATAAACTAATGTCTTTTGAACCTACAAATAAATTATATGCATTTACTATAGATGGGAAGTTCTCCTCAAACTTAATTAGATAAAAGTGAGTTGTAAATAGAAAAAAACGTACTGGAGGAGGTGGTAACTGAATTTCGGTCCTCACTGGGGCCTGAGGAGTTGGTGCCCGGACAAAAATGATTTGATAATGCTATAGAAAAATATTATGTATAAAAATTCCGAGCTTAAAATTCTACTCAAAAATATTTTGGAAATACCTTCTCTGGTTGTTGATTTATCGGTTGTAAAACTCGAACTTTCGGAGAATAGGCTTCCTGAGGTGCTGTATGGACATAAATGTGTTTATGTTCCTTTGGTTCTTCGGGAACACCATAAACTTGTCGGATTTCTTCTGGGGGACCGTAAGTATGAAGTGGTTGCTCAGAAATTAGAGATTGAGAGATTTTCAAAATACTATCTTCAGGGTTTATTGATTGCTGTGGAACACTGTAGTAAGTGTCTGTCATTTTGGCAGTGGGAATATATGTTTCGAGGACAGCTGGAGGCTGGTAACCGGGTGGTCCTATATAATTATTCACTAGTTATTACTTCCACTTTCTACTTTTAATTCACCGATAAAATTATGCAAAACATCTGAAGATGTGTCTTACCGTAACTGGCTGATGTAACTTTTGCCGTCTTTACATTAGTGGCAGGAAATCCAGGTGAGGGTGCTCCGTAATTAGACGATTCCTGCTCTGGGGCACCGTATTCTGGTTCAGGAGCTCCATATTGTAGCGGAGTTCCATAATCAGAAGATACTTTGACTTCTTTTACGACAGTTACAGGTTGTTGTGTAAATAATTGATTTCGGACAATTTTGGCTGCCGGAAGTGGGGCGTTATATGTTTCTGCAACAGGTGCAGGTGCAGCATAGGAAGAAGCGTCATTAACATACGCGACTTGGTTCTTTTCTGGAACGACGACATTTTCTCTTAGTTTGATAATAGTCGGTTGTGTGTTGTAAGTTTCAATTGGAGAAACATAAGTAGCTTGAGATGCCAAAGGAGCCACTTTGACTATCTGAGATTGCGGGGCGGCATAAGTCGTCTGCTGTACCACAGGGGCACTCACATATTGGGAAAATTGTTGAACTTGAGGAGGAATATTAACCACAGTAGGAGTCTCAGATTGAGTGACGTAGTTTTGTTGCGACAGAAGTTGCGCTGGAGGTGCAGCGTAAGCTTGTGCTTGTAGGGGCACTGAAAACATTCATTTGGCAATTAATCAAGATTTCATGAAGTGATTCCCTAAATAAAAAAAACGAAAATGCTTCTGCATTATATACCAGTGTAAGTTTGTTGAGCTGGAGAATAGTAAACTTGTTGTGGCTGTTGATAGACAAGTTGCTGTTGTGGCTGTTGATAGACAAGTTGCTGTTGTTGTTGAGGAACTGCATAAGTATACTGAGGAGAAGCCTCTCCGCCTGACTCCATTGCAATTTGATCGAAGTATTGCGCTGAGGCAAGCATCATGGTTGATGCTAAAATCTGTCATGATTGACAATAATTTTTTTATTCAAGAGTTTTCTTTTTAATGTCGACCCATATAATTACGTTAGTGACATATTTATTATATTAATGAATAACATATAGATAGTTCTTCTAATGCCGTTCAGTTTTGCTAGTTATTGTATTGGGTATAATGGGAATGTTTGCTTACCAGTGTAATCTTCATGGTGTTACGAAATAATGTTTTTGCACAATGATATTATCACAATAAAGTCTCTCAGATCTAAGAAATCATTAAAAACGTAGAGGTTCTTTAATTCTCCACAACAAATCTTCACTTGCACTTTTGAAAGATGTTGAACTAAAGAATAGACACTATAAAGACGCTTCAGTTGCTCGAACTTCTTCCTTTTTTCTGTGATGTACTTATGTGAAAATAATTGTTTCGTCTCAAAGTGTACAGATGAAGAATGTTGTGAGTGAAGGAGATCATTGGCGTTGGAAGAGCTTCTGTGGACTAGAGAAAAATAAGAGCAGATTCTTCCTTTAATATTACATCACAACAAATTTACTAAGTAAGGATAATGTTGATGATCTCATTGAGAGTATTGGTAATTGTTCTGAACTAAAATGGTTTGGGGATGAGGGATGTAGGATTGTTGCGTGGAAATGTATTGTTGTCTGTTGCTGAATGACCAACCTCTCAAAATCTGTAACTGTAACACTACCTGAATTGAATAGTTAGAAGAGATGAAAATTGAGAGTATTGGCACTCAAAGGATTGCGTATATAGCAATAGCATAAGATAGAGTTTTACTAATGTCTTTTCCAAGACTATATCATCAGAGTAGGACATTGCATCACAAATAGTAAGTACACAAGAATCATTTTATCTGCAGAGAGGCAGTTAGCATTAGGCGGGGCAGCTTCAGAAATTAACGTGTCTCTGCTAGCTTCCTCCTTCAACTTCCTTTCCTTCCTAATGCAAAGCTAAGAAATGAACGTACTTTATGGATTGGGAGCGATAGAAATGGTCATCACATATTTTCTTCTACGACTGATCATTTTCTGTAATCAGTAATCTATAACAGATTTTAATTTGCACACGTGTGCGTGATCTACCTTTATATATAAAAGTTGCATATGTCTCTTGGGTAGCCTGAGATTTAGACTCGTCTCGCCTGATTTACAAATGCAATTCTATGAATAATAATTGCTGGTCGAGCAAGCTAAAGGATTGTAGTGTAATGCACCTCCTGATAAGTATCCTTTATTTCACTTGCCTTTTGCCGACCACTGTCTAATGCTGTTCAAGATAAACACAATGATCGTGTACAGCCTTCTCCTAAGAATCATGTCAAATCAGTTCCTGTCTTCTTACATATTATTACAATACTGTGCCACAATTTCTTGAAACAAGTTCAGAGCAGAGATCGAGGAACTGGTTCCTATCCTGTCTGAGACAGTCTGAGTTCCCAAGAATGCTATTCCTTCATATGGACCACATAGTATCATTGGGCCAACTCAATATTGCATAACAGATCATCATAAAATTTTATTAATTCGTAGCATTAGCAAAGAAAGCATAGAGGTACACACGCTATTGAATCAACCATATTTATTATGTAGATCAAATAGTTAAATCAGAGTAAAATAAAATAAGTGTTTGCTTATATGCTTTATAGAACGAATTCATTTTTAATTTAATTCGATACTCCTTCCTGTTTAGTACACGCGAATGCCCTATTCCGTCTCCTCCTGGATCCAAAGTAATTATCATAAGCGTAATATAAATCCGTATGTAATAAATGTATGCAAATTACAGACGATCTATATCTATATAGCCTCTATTTTATATTCATACAATGCATCTATATGTACATGAATATAAAAATAAATTTTTACGTTCTTTATTCGTAGAATCTTGTTAGTTTAATGAATCACGTTCGTAATAGATAAGGCTAATACGTTTTTATTTTTAATAGAAATTGACCAATAATAATATTATGTATCGTTTAATGAATGGTATTGGCACAGTAATCGAAAAATGATTAGAGTACTTTCAAATAATAATGATTATATGGTTTATGCACAGAACATGCCTCTGTGATGTCTCTAATACGTCAAAGATGGCAAATGCGAATTATAAACTGCCTTTCAGTCCTGAAATTCTAAAATAGATATTGGCAGCCTATGCATGGGTATAATTCATATTTCCTTAGAAATATTTCGGCATTCCATTCCATTAAAGAAGTTTAGATTTCTCCACGGAGAGACTGATGTAATACATTACGTAAGTCTTTATTATATGGGCGTCAGGTTTTAGGGCATAGGTAGACTTGCATAGACGTATTTAGGACCCAATTTGTGAATACCGAAATATTATAACTACATATTTTCGTATTTTTTGGCAAAAAATGAATGGAAAGCGTAAAATTGCTTAAAAATGGCGTGGAACGTAAATCTGGGCTAAATTGCTAACAAATTCTCCTTTTCTAAAATTTATGATAGGGGTGGACTTTTCCTCAATACTTCCTTGCCAACTTGGGCCCTTTTACTTCATTTAATATAAGAAATGTGTCTATATGTATCGGAAGTTTCATTAATTACCAACTGCTGCTAATAAATTGTATTTATAAGCATGCTATATTTTTATATTTATGTATTGTTCATTAATATGAACTGTTGCAAATACGACCTCTTAATTGATTTCAATATCGTACTTAATCGTACTAGTGAAGTGGATAAGATTGTGTGTAAGTATATAAAGTAAACACTGTACACGAAGTACCTACTAAGTTTATATGGTTTAATGAATGGTAATTAGGAACACAATAATTTTATCTAAATGTGAATCGCGTACTTTCAAATAATGCATTATTATAATGGTTAGTGTACAACATAAAGAAGCTTTTGATAAAGTTATAGACATTTAATAAGGATTAGTGAATTCAGTAACGTCTAGTTCACAAGTTTTTTACGACCGCCTTGTCTTTCCTGAACATCTAAAACGGGTTTCAGTCTGTGAATCTTTCTTTACGTAGATAAATTCGCTTTTCCTTTTAGTTTCACTATTTGACCTATATTGAAGTTTTTATCAAGTGAATTACTGCAGTATATATCAAGGAAATAATAATATGAATGCCATTATTCTTCGCTTTGTTATCAACAGTGAGACTACACTCTTGTCAAATTTGATTTATGCAGCAACGTTCAATGTCTATAAGGGTTAACTTTTTTGTCCTTGAAATTCAGCCTGGCGTTTGTATAACAGAAATGGGACAGTTAATTAATATATTTGTTGAGTTGCCGGTTGGGCTACCTCTGCCTGTTGTGTATTCATAGTATAGAAAGAGATTGGAGGATATGAAAAGATTATCTTCGAAATAATCTGGAATTTCACTTTAGCAAAATTGTTCCTGGAAAATCCATGGGGGACAAAACTTTCGTTGAAAACATGTACGGCGGATTCCATTTTTCAATTCCTTAGATAATTTGCTTTTGAACAAAGTTTAGATCGCCCCTGCAAAAATTGTCTATTCTGCTGATAACTATTGTAGGATAAACCTAGGTAAAGAAGCTTTGTACCGCATAGAGGCTCGAAAATAATCTCAATATTTAAGCAACAATCAATGAGTAAAAATTTTTCTGCTAATTTTAAATCTGTAAAGAGAGCATATAACTTTCAAATTATAAGATAGATTACTTAAAAATTGTAGAATGAAAATGGAGCAACGGTTAAACTTTGCATAGTGAAGTTCACGCTGGTATTCATACACCCGAAAAAGTCATATGTGAGAAAACATTGTTCAAATAGTAAATCTATTTCTATCAATGGAGACAATGTAATTAGCATATTTAAGCATATTCGGTATGTAAATTTGTGCAAACTACATAGAGGCTAACAAAAGATTTCATGATGTTAGGCTTATCGTAGTCCATAGATCAAGATTAGGTGAAAACTTTTAGGCATAGTTTCTGTCAAATTGAACAGATGAAATTTACAAGTAACATGAGTGGGGTTTATAATGCTAAGTCCATGTAACAATGAAATCATAATGCGCTTAAAGGCAAATCGCCACTACTAAGAAATGTAAATATCTGCGTGTACATCGAAAATTGCACTGTCCAAAGTCCTTAACAAAGAAGCTAATCTTTTTAGTGCTCGATAAGCTGAAGGTATAGAGAAGTGAGAGAAAATGCGGGCCAGTCAACGTGGAATACATAATTAATCTAAAAAGATTAAATGAAATTGCATTAATTGTTCTTATGTGAGATTTTATGCTAATTGTGCGCCAAATGGGATTGAGTATTTTCTAATGAGCACAAACAGTGTCAAACAAAAGGTAAACAGGAACTATAGCGCTTTTTCTCACTCTTATAATATGCCACTATTGCATACTCTTTGGATATGATAAAGGAAATTAATAGTATTACACCATAATTTGTTGCGGTATTACTTATGTCTACTTCCAATAGCGGATTTTCATGAGTAGCTGCTACTGTGTGCAGCGCAATCAGTCACCACGTACATATTACAATTTCTATAATAATCATCAGTCAGTCATGCTGCATGTTTAATTTAAGATATGAAATGCTTAGAGACATAGCCCAACGATGCATTGCTCTACTTTTCCTGATTTTAATAACAATAATAGAGAGACCGTGTGTAATTGTGTCATGTCCGTGTCATGTCAAGTCAAAAAACTACACGACAGAGAAAATCAAGGAACTAAATATTTAAATCCTAGAACAAATGAAGAAATCCTCTGATTGAATTGCAATGCAATTCCCTGTAATGAAATGCAACAGCCGATAGTATCTTTTGATTTATCAGTAACTAACTGCCTTCCTTCCTGGCCGACACTAACTGAGTGTTATTGTGTTTGTTACCGCACCCGGCGTGACAAAACAAGTTGATTCACCTGTCTTAGTTAGTGTTGCAGTTCACTGTGAAAATCATAAAGGATTTTCCTTTGGCCCAGCTGCACTTTACTCAAACTATCTACTACTAATAGTAATAAAGCAACAACCGTAAGGCTATCTTTGACTACTAATAAATAGGAATATGATTCCTTAACTGCAATCAAATGCACGTCATGCCTTTGGTCAACTCATTATTCTTCAGGCGTTCTATTATACACGATTATTAGATTTTACAGCTGATTTCTTTTTAGTAGAACAATTGCCGTACATGCACCTTTGCATATCAAGTTATTATTATTACAGCCGATAAATATTGTTCAACATGCTTCACAACCTCCAGAGGCTCTGCTTTATTAATATTTCAACTATTAAGTCAAATCTGTGGAAATTAAGATTTCAATTTTATTATGCCCCAAGTATTTTATTATCCTTAGTAGGAGGAAGAAGAATAAATTGAACTGATATGACCATCAAGGATTTCAAATGTATTATCTTTTAATCCGGATTTTAAAATATATAAATTAAATATACTAGAGAAATAGTTGAGAAATGTATTAAATAATTGTTGAAATTTTGGAATCTTCCTCTTCAATTGAGTTGTTAATGTATAAATATAGTCAAAGTTATATTACAGAATGATGTTATTAGAATAATAGTAATGTGTCATGCTTTGGAAAGCAGTGACCAGCTATGGCTGGGTCTACTGAATCTGATCTTTTGTATTGAATGGAATAATTTGTCACTTGAATAAAGCTAAAATCTGCAATATATGATCTTAAAATATTAAAGTGCATATGAGTAAGAAAAAAGTATGCCGTTGAAAAGCTGAGTGCAAATGTTAGTACGCACACGGCATGTCAGTAAGTGTAGGACGGTAACACTATCCTGAGGCTGACAAATAACGGATGTAATGTGATAGATGAAAAATCACTTTCCAACTCATAAATTGAGCTAAATTAAACTGTATATGTGTATAATAGAGGTTACAATTAAATTGCTATATAGTCCATGGCAGTTTTGTGTTCATATCATCATCATCATTGTCAGAACTCAGAATATACTTATGTAGGATACGGATACATCTACTTAGCTATGAACATGCAAGTAATAAATGCCAATAGATAGATGTAAGCTACTTGACTTGTTCCTGTTAATATTATGATGATGAGAATATGATGTAGTTTGAATGTAAGTAAGTAGGTATGGATGTTACACACGGTGCATACGTGTGTCCGTTAGCATTGTGTCGCATGATGCAAAACCAAGAAACAACTTTTATTGAAAAAGACACGGAAGTTGGCTAAATGAGCTGAAGTAAATGGGCTGAACTCTTATGATCCTTTGGTTTGGTTCATTTAACAATTTACACTTTGTAGATTGCTGGGGCTAGGACTGCAACTCTATATAGAATATCATTGTAGGGCTTGTTAGGAGGATATTGTTCAGTAGTATAGTCTCTATACACTTCTCACTATGTACACACTACAATAATAATATGGTCAGTAGTGAGATGTGTGAATGTGGCAGTAGGCTATATGGCTATATTATCTCCTTTCCTCTCCAACTCTCATTCTACACTCAAGAGTAGTTGCTAAATCTATTTCTTTGAATAATGTTCTCAGAGCTGTGTGACAAGAAATCTTCCGCGTTGATCACTAATCTCCTTATTAGTTACAAAAGGAATGTATAATATTGCCCCATTGCATTACCATAAATGTAATAAAAGCGTTTTATTATGCCATTTACTTAGAATTTAGCCTTTAGCCTATTTATTTCCACTATTTACTTTTCACTGCCTTCCTTTTTCTTAGACATGCCATCATTATTACATTAAGATCTATTATACTATAACTATCACTGTTTACTTTTGATTACTATATAGACATAGTGTTAAATTATCCTATGCGTTACTTACACTTTCGTTTGACACTGTTGCACTTACTAATAATGTGAATTGTGTTGGATCAAATTACAATCCTTGCTACACAATAATGTAACAAAATAGGATAATCCTCGCGATGCAACGGCAGTTTTTAAGAATTGTCCTAATTTACAAAGGGAAACGAATGTTTTTGTAAATATTTTTCATTTACTAACTTTTATTATACAGTAGAGTCAACATACAGATTTAAATTATCATCTTGACTATCAATCAAGTTTCTTAAAAGGAATTTCTATGAAATACAAATAATGTTTTGATACAAATTCCTAATTGTTGGATATCATAGAAGAGCAATTAGAAACAACATTGACATGCATACATTGATTTTTAGAATTGATTTAAAATGTTTTTTTTTTTGCAAATAATATTATAATACAAATGAAATACAAAGGAATTATTAGGGAAGAACCAATTATTACAAAACTAAGTAACTTCTATCAAAAATAAATCAGTTGTACAAACACAATTTCAATAGACAACTGTACGAATCCGTAATAAATCTGTCTCTTTTTTATTATGTTTACATTTTTCTTGTAACTTGATTAACTGTAGGTTCTTAAGACTAGGTTTACTAGGTGAGTAGTACAATACAAGGCATTGACATTGACTGTGAGTCGCGTAAATATAGTAAATGACAATGACAATACAACAAAAGTACACAGAGGCGTCTTCTTCAAAGATACAATACACTATTGTGTGTGATATGAGCTGGATACAATAACATACAGTGTTCCCGTAATGAATAAGGTATCTCATCAGCTATTATCTCATGATGATGGCATTTAATAAAGAGTTATAATTAAAAACGTGTCAGTTTGCATTGTATCTTTTGTATATAACCAAATTCCTCACCAGCACATCACTGTATAATTGGATACAGTAGCAGCTTTCCACTATATACTCTATATAAAGTATAACTAATACATGAGACAAGATATTCTTGCAAAAATATATACCATTTGATTGATTATTTACTTATTTGCATTACACATTAATTAAGGAACTGAACTGACATAAGGTGAATTATGATGATTCTGATGATGTTACTCGATCCCCAAAACTGCTTTCTGATGAGGAGCTGGATTTACGAACTAAAACTTTCGTACTCTCTGATTTTGTGGGAGCTTCTACCACAACTGGCTCATTTACCGATGCGGATCCAATAGGTGATCCATAAGAACTTGATGGAGGTGCTGAATATGTTTGTTGCTGTCTGGCCTTCTTGGGAGCCTTGTACCGAATGAAGAAAACCTATGACAAAAACAATATTAGCATCATTTCCATTTAAAGCGTAGCAAATCTAATTTGTTTCAAAACCAATGACCAGAACGGATCTACTTTATTATATTAAAATTTAAAAGGAAAGTGCAGATATTTCATAACAACCCTTAAACAATGAGGAAAATAATAACTTTTAGCAAAACAGTAATTTTTTACGTAGTGGAAAGAATTTATAATTTTTAAATCATAAATATTTATGTAATGAATGTTACCTCAGGCTTGCTTGGGGGAGTTGGTGGGTGACTGTAAATAGAAAATGAAATGATAAGAACACAATTAATTATAAATCACTTAGTAATAAAAATGGTATAATTTTTAGTAAAAATTCTTACGTTGGCACGATAATTGGTTCTGGAGGTTCAACTCTAGGAACAAGGATGTAGACCAAAGTCTATATGTAAGTAATAAAACGATGAATTAAAGATCAATCTGAAAATAAAGTGATGTTAATGTATTTTTAGAAGAAAATGAACCTTTTGTTGAGGTGGAGGGGGTGGAAGAATCAGATCTGGCTTCTGTGCCTTTGGTCCTTTAACGTAGACAACTCTGTACTCGACATTATGATCTGGTCCTGCTCCAGTTACAATTGGTGGTGGGCCATATCCAAGGGCTCCTGGTGGTAATTGAGGAGATCCGTAAGCGACTTGGACATTAGTGGGCGAAGAATACTGTTGAGATGAAAGTGAGGGAGCTGCGTATTGCGGCTGTTGTGGTTGTGACTGTTGTTGTTGTTGTTGTGGGGCAGAATAGCTTTGAGATGAGGATGGGGCAGAATAGCTTTGAGATGAAGATGGGGCAGAATAGCTTTGAGATGAAGATGGGGCAGCATAACTTTGAGATGAAGATGGGGTAGAGTAGCTTTGGGATGAGGATGGAGCTGAATAAGATTGTTGCTGTTGAGACTGTTGTGTCTGCTGAGTTGGAGCATTATAAGAAGTCTGCGTTGTGTACTGGTTGGAAGAAGGGGCTGCATATTGTTGATGGGAAGATGCCGCAGTTTCGAATTGTTGAGGTGCAGGAGAATATTGGGACAGTTGATTAGAAGAAGAGGTATGTTGGTGTGTAGATGATCTGGCAGATGCTGAAGGAGCAGTGTAATGAGAATTACTTGGGGAATAAACGACTTGTGGTCCGGGATTTTGTTTTTCAAGTGTTGAATAATACTGAGGCATGACATACTGACGAGAGTGTGTCTGACTTGATGGCGGGATGTGTATTTGAGCTACGGAAGGCACAGGTTGAAAATTCAAATCTGAGTTTGAACTTCTGTGAGAGTATCCGGTAGGAGGTTCGGCGGATGCTAGCATCGCTATCGATGCCAGGGCCTAAAATAATAAAACAAGAGATTGTAATTAGTCAATAGATTTAGATTAGTTTGCTA
>JAAAYG020034934.1:37410-49460 GCA_009936455.2 Tomocerus minor
AAAGGAAAATCCCTGATGGGA
Source organism: Tomocerus minor (assembly GCA_009936455.2). Lineage (NCBI taxonomy): Eukaryota > Metazoa > Arthropoda > Collembola > Entomobryomorpha > Tomoceridae > Tomocerus > Tomocerus minor. Next base: position 37,432 of record JAAAYG020034934.1, read on the forward strand.
AAATAAACAGCTGCGGCTTGGCAAACATTCATTTGTGCAATTAATCAATCATTAGTCATCTGCAACAGGCAGCTCTTCTGCTGCACGACAAAATAGCTCAGCCACCTTGGCCATTTTAAGCAGAAACACCTTTCAAACTGTCCTGTGATTTGACAAAGTGCATTCTTTTACGGCATCTTTAGCTATCTGGATTATAAAAACAAATTTCCATCAAGTCATAAACCAATAGAAAAGGAGATGGCAATGATGTGAACTAAAGTGGATGAATCCACGGTAGTTTTTTGTTGTTGTTGTGAGTCACACAATTAGTAGGAGCTATTCTTCTATCTCTTACAGATCCTTTAGTTACTGCTGTATACTTCTTGACTATTAATAATGTATAAAAGGTAAAGGGAAAGGAATGAGTTAGGTTAGTTGTTGATTTGATATTAAGATTTTGTTTGTAGTCAAATCAATTCAGTTCTTTTCCTTTCCGTTCTCTTGTCTCTCTCTCTCTTTCTTTTTTTATTTTGTTATTATTATCGTGTTGTACTTGTACTTGTTTGTCATACTTACTGTTCTATTTTGTTCTTTGACTTGTCTCAGGTAAATCCTTTCAAGAAATGCATTTCATCGACTTTACCTTACTTGGCTAATTACTAATTCATTTTATTGTGCTAGAGCCTTTTCCTTTCCTTTACTATAGCACACTGTTCAAATGCATACAAATTAGGATTTCGTTCATCTACCTGATATTTAATGCATTTTTTCAATTGCTACAATCGTGTCCTTATTTATGTAGCCGTCTCTTATGTCCTATCTCTTATGTACAGTGATCAATTAGTTAGTTATTGTAAGTATTATTCACTTAGGAAATCCTGATAATAACAGAGTTTTCCTATTGCTACAATAGTTAGAGAGAGATAATGACGGTAATGATGAAGATATCATCAGTAAATCAATACACGCGCATGTTTAATAAATAAGAGAATCTATAGAGTAGCACACTACCTAATTCTTTTATTGAATTCTCTTGACAAACATCTGATAATGACAAAATATCATTATTGCTCTTTTCTATTACCTGTATTACCATCTCATTTGTATCTTGAATGAATTCTATGCATATATTTTCTATTGTGTGCTCTATTGTATAGAATATGTACACAACTGAATTTCATTCCGTCGTGTCAATCGAGAAAAAAAAGAAAACAGGTTTTCGTAACGTAATAGTTAAATTGTATTGTAGGTAGTGTAAACTGTAAAGTCAAAAGTACATTGTTATGACTAGGGCATCAGTTACGAAATCAATATCTGTAATAGGTACGTGTATCTCTCTATACCTTCTCCATTTATTAGATCTTTAGCTCTATACTGTTGACTTCTCATTGTAAGATCATGTAAAGTGGAGCCAACGTCCGGCATGAAAATAAAATTTTTATCTCACTAATGTTCACTCACTCTAATGTCTTGTATAAAAGTGAAGTGTGCAAAAGATACATTTCATATTATACATATATTAGTCTAGATTTTTTTCCCTATTGTTGAGAATTGAGAAGTTGTGCTGTGTTATGTTACATTCTGTTTTCCCAACTAAATTGTTGGTTTTCAAATAGTGAAAAAAATGTATTTTTTTGTGTATAAACTATGGCTATGGTCGAGAGAGAGAGAGAGGGAAGGGAATGTGTGCAATATGAAAAGGAATGAATCATAATAATAATGATAATATTTTTATTGCCGAGAATTTTATTTTGCCAGGACCAGAATAGAATGGGCTACCATAGTTTGCTTTACTTTTCTTTTCTTTACTCAGCTTTTCGTGCTATTGCATTACATATGGGATTTTTTTTTGTTGATTCTGTCTGTTCTTATTGCTCACGTCGAGTCAACATTTCAGTTCAGTCTCGATTTGAGAATCTTAACTAAACCAATGAAATTGCATCATCACTCCAACTCAAGTTTCACTGTCAGTCAACTCACTCATCATCTCGTGTTATCATCAGGAGCCGAGTCCAACTTTCACTTTCCTCAGATGAGTTAAACTATAAACTGAACTTAGTACAAATCCACTGTTATAGAAATATGAGTCAAATCATATTAATTCGATATAGCTCGCAGAAACTACATTCCTATATAGGTACTTATATACTTACTATACTATATGGTGTATAATAATATATGAATGAGCATTGATAATATTTAATTAAATGTGTTACGAGTTATCTGCATACGTAATAAAAATAGAATTACTGGAAGTGCCTTGCTAGATTGCTTTATTATTGCATGGATGCAAATGCTAATGTAACTAAAGATAATACAAAGGCAGCAATCTAATGTAATCGAGTTACAGTCCATAAAGAACTTTATAAAGTGAGCTATCTCCCTCTCTCTATAAGAATCTTACATAGAGTAGCTTATAGATTAAGTAGCTTGTCTGTCTGTGTGTACAGCGTAAATCTTTTAATATTATTTGCAAGCACTGTATGCAAATTGTAAAGAGAACATGGACATAACTTACATTCTTTAACTCTGACTAATGAAATGTCAGAAAAGTATGAGTACTGAAAATGTAATGTGTACTCCATGTACACAACAATGGATCATATTTCTGGTAATTTATTGCAAGCGTGCTTTGGTTGAATGCTCAACTTATTTTGTGAATCGAAAAGCTAAGTAGATAGAGTGCCTTTTTTTCCTACTTTGCTACATTATTAGCTATTGCTACATTACATTAATGTATTAAAGGAGCAGGAGACTACCTAATGTGAATTGTAAATTAGGAATTGAATACTATGTGCATAAATGCATTATGACCATAATGTACATACACACAGTATATAGATACATGCAATTACCGACTCTATCTCCATTCCATTTACACAGACACATTAAAAGGATATTGCAGAAAAAGTATTCCAAGCATGAATCAACATTAAACGATTCATCACTCTCAACTCATCGCTTATAGTTTTGATTTCCGTTGCAAAGTGTGAACGTTAAACGTGTGACCACGACCCATGCTAGGCATAAGTGTTCATTATCTCTTTATTTTCACTAGCCAGCCACGTTATGCCCGCAGTTGCCTTACTATATTACTATATACCTACTCCTTTTTAAAGCAAGAGATACTGCATATACAGGCTCTGTGCAATAAAAAACAGTTCTTTACTTTAGTAAAATTTAATTTACATTATACAATTACAGCGCCAGCGTCCGTTGACTTGACTTAGTTGAAATGATGATGATGGGAAGGAGAGTATGAGTGAAGCGACTCGTCCAACTCTCAAACATTGAACAGAACACATCAAGAAATGATGTTAAGTTGTCTTGTCTCAGATTAGAAAATGATTTTTAAGCTTCTGTTCCATTCTATTGTGTTTCTACTTCTGTCTAAATGAAATACATTACTGAGAACAGTGTAGGAGGATTTACTATTTAAATATGATTGTGAATTTGTGATTGCTGCCTCAATGGGCTTGGCTCACTACCAACAAGCCACCATCTACTCTTCTATATTATATCTTTATATACTACTTACTAGGTACATATAGTATTGCAGGACACAGGTGGTAGGTATATTATGAGCACTCTATTGCTAATATTATTATTATATGTGTATAGTAGACCACAAGGAATAGATAGAGCCGTTATCTTGTGATTACTGCAGCTTTTATAGTGGCTGAGTTATGTTCTATATTAATTCTTCCGTATAGCATTATGATTTGCGTTATATCCGTATGGAGTTGTGTGTGAAGAAGGCTGTTCTTATAACATAATTCATATTTCTCTAAGCTAATTCTTGCGAATGCTTCCTTACTCCTAATGCAATGTCCGGTAGACACAAGACAAGATTCCCTACTAGTCTGTTACGTATAGTGCATCGTTAAGATAGAAGTGTGCAAATATTATATCTCAGCCATAAGTCACTTAGTTAGAAAAGATAAAACATTAGAGGGAAACTTTCACTGATGGTTCTTCTGTGTAATGTAATGTAATCACTGCGGTAGGTACCTAATCACTTGCTAGCTATGCCTTCCCTTCGTCTTCTTCTTCTTATTCCATCTCTCCAATACTGCACTAGACTGAAAGGGAATTCTCTATTGTATTTATTGTCAGGTGATTAAAGCTAAAGCCTCCTAGCTGTATCTCTCCACTTATTTATCAATCCACTTTATGTACATTTCAAATAGGTTTAACTCTTCTGCCGCAGTTTAACTTATATTATCATAGAAGAGAACTCATATTATTTTCTGTGCATCTGTATATATATAAATAGATAGGTGCATCTTTAGCTCAGAGCATCTCTTCTTCTTTCTTTTGGAGATGTGATTATAATAATATAGCCATAGACGGAGGATAGATGATGGCTCTATGCAATGACATTAAATTAACTTTGGTATTAAACTAGCAGGTGTTAATTTGCAGACCTAATTTGAACATTTTTCTCATATGTGTGTCATTTCGTCAAGCGTGTCAAAATGAATTGAAATTTCTATTCGCAGCAGCCCTGCGTATACATATCCACAGTCTTCTTTATTCCCATAATCTTTCCCTAAACTTCCCTCTTCTTTTCGTGGTTCATTTTATATTATCCTTTGAAATTATTTTACAGCGCCTCGGGTGATGAAATGATAAATTTTACTCAGCTCACAGATTGCAAGATAACACGTACAGATACATAGATACACCTGTACAGGTCCAATCTACTATCAAGTAGTATTAATACTGTAAATTATTAAAGATCGCCATTCTTGCATACTCATTGCCACTATTGACACTTATGTTTTAATGATGCTCTCTGATTTGTAACAGATTTATACAGCTAATGCCACTACATACATGGATTTGTTGCTCTTGAATTTTTATATTGACTCTCTTGGGTGTGTTTATTTTTTCTATTACATCTACTAAGTGGATGTTAAAACGAATGCAGAACATTTTCCATTAAATTAATAAAGTTTGTTTCACTTGTCCGAGATAGATTCAAATTATATTCAACAGTATTGTCGTGTCATGTTGAGTCGTGAAAAATTTTATGCTTTACTAAGCTGGTAATGAAATGACATGGCAGATTAATAAAGATTAACCCCATTTCTTCTACTTTGTTTCCTATAAGTGCCTATGCACTTTCCTAGGATGTTCTCAGATCCTACACTATCTTATGGCATGTACAGAAGATGGGATTTTTATAGAGCGCTTTCGATTTTTATTGAAACTAAACTTTTGCAATATTATTATTATGATAGGGGAAATTGTCATAATAATAATTTGCTTTTAACTGTTTATCTTTGATCTGCCGATTAATCAATATTTTCCTGTATATTTTAATATTGCTTGCTAACTTAATAGATAATTTAACACTAAATAATTTGTATTTGCTAGATATGTCAAAAAGAATCTCTAATCTCTGAGAAATATTGAATCAACAGTGTACAAAAAGCTGTAGCGTAAGTTTGAGGTGTTAAAACGTTTTTGTTTAAAGAAAGGTGATAAAGAGGTAACTTACCAAAAGGACTCGCATGATTGTTCTCAAGGAAGAGCGTTGTGCGTCTGAAAAATGTTGAGAAAAAAGGCACACTTCACTTAATGGTATCCGAACGGAAAATCCTGCGTAGAGGTCTCCACAAATCCAGAAGATGAATAAATATGAATGGAACTGATGAGAGTTTTCGGATTGGCTACGGGATGAGTTGAAATGAGAATTAGATCAGATGAGTTCTGTGCAACAGAAAAGAAGTAAATGAATGTGTCTGTGACGGTGTGACAATTGATAAAGAGTTAGGGACTGAATGAACTTATGCAACAGAGTTACACTGACTTTATATACTTTCGTCCCGCTCCTCTTCTCTTGGCAAGAACAAGAAAATTTTATGATGACTTACCTAATCTTTATTTTATATGAATGAATGTTCTGGGGAAGAATCAACTCCTTATATTTGTAGGTAGGTTGGTTGGTTGAGACGAGAGGAGTGTAGACTTCTAGACTATGAGACAGTAGTGGAAGAGAGGAGAGTAGTGCAAAAAGGAAGGCACATAATAAGAAAGGATCTGAGAAAGATGTTTCTGATTGTTGCCCTGTAGTCAGTGGTCGTCTCGTTGACGCTCTATACTCTTGTCTTCTATGTTTTTCGCTTTGCTTTACTTTACTTTGGATTGCTATCTGTATTGGTTGTGGAAATGGTGTACGGTTTGTGAGAACGAGAGAGGGGTCGGTCCCTAAAGGCTACAGAAGACACCAGAATAACATTCGCTCAGAAAATCAGCCAGAATAGTCACCTGGCTGCATCGTAGACTGTGCCAACTCAAGAAAATCGCAAGTGAACTAAAAGAACATTCATAACATAATTTAATATACACTCGCCCGTATACACGCATCATGCAATGTGATTAGCACAGTAAAGAAGAAGAAACAGACGACGAGAAAAAGAGCGTCTCTATGTAGATATAATATAGTCAGACTAAATAAAAGTGTTAAAATCCCATCTATGCTGACTGTGTATATGACTGTATAAGAGCAATAGGATATAAAATGACATCAGCAGGAGGACAGAAGACAAGACTGAAAGATGGACACAGAAAATTGGGATGCTACTCCTTGCGGATTTACATTATAGACAGAGAGGTAGATTAGGCGCTATGTGCAATCTGCAGAATGTTTTTCTGATTTGATTTGATGTGATGTGACTTGACAAGTCCGAAAGGCAAGGCACACTCATTGTGAACTCTGCTTCAAACCACTAACGAACATATTACTGTATTTTCAATGTAAATAAACGTGATTAGAGAGAATGAGGCAGAGAAGAGGCTGTTCTTCACCATCTACATCCCACAGACTCAGCTCTATGATTATTATTGCTAGGAGTAGCCTTATGTATGTAGATGTACGGACGTACGCACCATATTTATACAGATGCTAGTAAAATAAATAATAAAATGACTTTCTTAATAGCTATGTACCTTAGTGTCCCATCAGAATCATCCTCATCATCCAATTCTATATTTACAAAGGCAGAGTCAAATTATTATTATTGCTCTATGGCAGTTGGACGTTTTTGACGTGGATGTTGTAGGTAGGCAGAAGAGAATCATTTTATGTGTGTAAGCGTAGAGAATCCGATTTCAAAAGGCTGAAAAAAGAACGGTCAAACGAAACCAAATCAAACTAAACCACGCATTGCCTTGCAATGTGCAATGTAGGTAACTAATTCGTTTTGAGTTGCTTTTCTATTGAAAGAGGCAAGAGGATTGCAGAATCCTGAACATCTTCTTACGTAACGATCGTAGATACAGATAATGTATGTCTAAGCATAAAGCAAACAGAATATTGGCAGAGCAAAGAAATCCTGAAACTATGTATACACACGCGCCTTTTAACAACATTTTTTGGACATACCGGATTCCTATTGAATTTTTTAAAGTCACTGATGATATTATAATGTAATGGGGGAATTCTTCTAATGGTTACTTGACATGTACTAGAAGTTTTAGAGCACATGTTCAAGATAAGATTTTCATAAGAATTCCTTTGCGACACCAAGAAATATTTATGCTTTTGGATGCATTGCATCATTGCACATCCCATCACCTCACTTCTCTCAACGGCATAAAGACAGTTATTAAATCTACTTAAGTTACATCTCAATTATTCAAGGCGTACATCACATAAGTTGCCGCGAGGGTTCAGTCAGACCTGCATCTTGGGTGTGCTGAATATTTTTCTGTTCTCTTTCCATTTCCTATTAGCCTCATGCACTCTATATTATAACATTTGTTTTCTCACTTTGCTTTTAACTAACATAACTAACCCATGTCCATTAATGTGATTATAACGAAGAATCTATCAATTAGTGTTTCTATGTGTTATGTTTTTAAGTAGTTATGTCTTTTACGTACATGAAGAAATGTTTTTGTCTCTCAATTCCTAAGCTCCCAATAGATAAACAAACAAGTGTTAGGTTAGTTAGCTGGTAAAAGAAGAAGATTTCTTACAATTAGTGTCTATTCTATCTTGCAGGGGTTATTAATGGTTTGTTTACTAACATGCCTACAGATAAATAAGTAGGTAGGTGTACCTATGAACACTTTAAAAGTACAAGAGTATATACTAGTAAGTTGTATTTAGTCGAGCACATCACATTACAATAAGGAAATAGAGTCGAAGATGAGAATATTTCATCAGTTGAGAATAATTGAGTCAATAAAACAATGCAGATGGGACGGAGTGGAGGGATGAGTTGAATAATCTACTAATCCAACTTAGAATGGAGGAGATGAGTGCAAAGGAATAAGTGAAGAAAACAGGAGAACAATTTGGTTAACATGTTTAGCATATTAATCACTGAGTGTACATACTAGTAAAAAGAAAAATCAACGAGCATACATGAGCAATAAATGTATTCATTTCGCTCGAACAGAAAAGACAGTGGATTTTGCTCAATGAAGAAAATCTATGAGGAGTCCTTATCAGGAACCGACGTGTTAAATTATAATATTATGCTCCTCCATCCAAGTCATTCCTATATAGGCATAAAAGAAGACGCTTTATATACAACAGAGTAGTCGAATCAAGTCAATTGTAAGATAAATGAGAGTAGCAAGGGAAAAGAGGGGAGTAGATCACACACAAAAGACTTGCATACACTTATCATTTCATTATTACATATCTGTAAATATAATAATATTATCATACTAAACCTAATATAATATAAATGCATTGATAAGTAATAGTAATGTAGATATGTCTCTTTTAATTTATAATAGCAATCAAGAAGAGAGTTTAGAAGAGTTTGCTTAACTATCACACTATACACAAGATTGTATGGAGTTTGGAAGTGCTGTCGAGATATTCGATACCTACATGATCTGTAGGTATTCAATTACATTTTAAACTTTACAATCTGCAGATGAGATGAGACACTCACTCACATTCTTCTTTTCCTCTTCCACAGAATGTTGTCTATTGCACCTTATTGCTAATGTTATCTACGATTACTATGTACAAAACGAGATTTCTACTTCATGTTTTATGTATTCCATTCCTCCTACGTCTCTCTCTCTCTCTCTCTCTCTCTCTCTCTCTCTCCTGCCTGCCATAATAAACTGCGAAATAAAATTATGTCGTACTACTTATATTTTGCAATCTCCAAAACAGCCGCCGATCCTTTTCGCTAAAATTATATTATAAATCTCAAACACATTATTACACAAAACGATTAGTTTATCTATTTTTATTTGAATAATTTATTCTTTTAAGCAATAGACAGAGATGCTGCAGTCAACTATTTCAGTTAATAGAGTAAGATGCAAATTGAAAATTGATTATAGTCTATATACATTCATTTCCAGTGCCAGAAATGTCGGTATGACAGATAAATACGTTTTAGCTAGCAGAAGAATTTCATTAGAAAGTCACAATTGAGCTAGTTTCCTATTAGTGTGAAATTTTTATTGCAAATTGCTAATTAGCATTTCCTGTTGGTTTGAGCCTTTTTCATTTCTGAAAACGTAATTACGAATTAGATCATTAGGATCAATCAGACACACTTATTACATTATAGGATGCTATAGGAAAAAGGATAAATGGATAAATTAGAAGATAATTTGACATTTACATTAGCCACTGAAAAAATTAAAGACAATTAGTTTAAGAGAAATTGGATAGTGTAATTTATATCAAATATATAAGTAGGTATCCATGCAGTTAAGTAAAAGTGTCATCTAAGTAGAAACATCTACTTTTGTAAAGAAATGCGATAATGTTTTCAAAAAAATTAATAGAGCTAGTGCTATCGTTTTTTAAGAAGACATCCGCGAGTAATAAATGCTAAAAATTGATATAACGGACATTAAGTAGATTGGAGGTAATGGTTATAGATTAATGTGAAAAAGGAAAAAGAGATTAGGAAGAGAACTAGTTCGTTTCAGGAACTGAAAAGGAATGTTGTCTTGTGTTGTTGTCTGTTTTGTTGGTTTGCACCCTTAGAACTAGCTCCTTTTGTTTAGCTTGCCTTGTAAGTACATGGGAAATAATATTTAGTTGTAGTCAGTGCATTTAATTGACGCTGCTACTCGTGTAGTAGTACACGAAATGCAACTAATCCTCTATAAGTACTGCACATTTGACAATCGTACAACAAACAAGAACTATTTTATGGACAGAAGAGGACAGGTTGTATACAAGAGAAAAATGCAAACACATTTTGTCAACATCACACTATGGTAAATAAGTAGGAGACACAACAAATAATAAAAGTCTCCTGCTCTTCATATACTTAAAATAGTTAATAATATAAGTGTCCATGTAGATATATGAAGTATATTGAAATTATTATTAGTGTATATATACATAGAATTCCTTATATAGAATCAGTTTTGGTAGGTAAGAGTGTAGGTTTTATGTAGATAATAATAGTGATAGTTTTTTTTGGCTAAATTGCTTTCATTAGGGAATTTAGTGGAATGCATTCAGCGTATTGTGTTACGATGTGATCTAAGTGAGTTAGTTGGTATTAAATATTAGAGAATCTAAAGAATAGATGACAAGACAGGAAAGAGTTTTCATATCTCCCCTATTATTCTATTCTTACCACTACTTAGAATGATATGTCATGATATGATATCATTAGTGATCAAGTAGTATCCCCTTTTTTACAACTACATGTACAGATACTTAGTGCACACCACTATCGCCAGCTCTTTATGACTCTTTCCTTCCTTTGTACTTTTGATATTTTATGAATAAATGTTTTTCTATAGAGATAATGTAACTATACAACAGTCATATAACTATATACATATACATGTATATAGTAGTAGGAGGATTAAAGAGATTTCTGTGTACATAGCTTCTGGACTTTAAAATAGGTTGGGCTGGACTCAAAAGATGCGGAATAAAAGCTAAAGATACCTACTGACCAACTAATGCACATATATTTGGCTATAATATTATAAGATATAGAGATAGATTATAACAGAAGCTAATGCACAGTTAGTAATTTAATATTAGAAAGTATAAATTATTTATTGAGATGTTGAGTAGACTTGAGTTAAGTTAGTTTCATTATTATAAGCTCTAGGTAGTTGGGACATTTTGCTTACTCTTCTCATTTGAAATCTCGACAGGCGCATTTAAATAGCCAAGTTTACCTTTAAAAGCGAAACGCTAAAAGGACATTGCATCCATCTATGCCTCTAAATATCTTCATTATTAATATTAGATATATACAGATGGGAATTTGTATGCTGACAGTGTACTGTTGATTATGGTGAGTGGTCAAGGTTTAAAAATAAAATCATCTTCGTCATTTCACCTAACAAGCTCTATAGCTCTCTGTGTTTACATCGTGTAATATTTACTTTTCTATATTAGACGAGAGTAAAAAAATTCCCAGTAATTTATTTGTGCTCTATTCTATTTGTCTATATCTCTGTGAATGAATGCATAGAATTTTGTTTTGAGTTTTCGACTATTATTGTGATATAATGATGTTTTATGATGATGTATATTGTAAGGAGAGGAGAATTATCTGTGTCTCTGTTTTTGAGTGGGCGGATAATATGCAGACGTATATAGGTACTTTGTACAAAGAATTAGGCACTCTCCTAAATATTTTCTTGAGCAATTGGATTTTTCCGCATTTGTTACAATCCTATAGAAAATGAGTGTATACACCTACTTTTGTGGTGAGTGCTTAGCATAAGTATCTTTTCTGCGTAATCTGCTTTATAAATTAGTTTTATGAAGACAGCTGTCATCACATTACAAAATCTGAACTAATTTTCCATCTTTTCATTCTGAAACAGTTGGCTTTATTAACAAGTTTTATTTTTGTGCTAGGTAATTTACAATGGTTGAAATTGAGAATCATCAAATCCCTATCCCTATAAAAGAAGAACCTATGATTATGAGCTATTAAATGCAATTTTCTTAATAAAATCTGTAGAAATTAGTAAATAGATTTTGCGCTAATAAGTAGGCTACGACATAGCTACCTTCTTTACAGTCATTACTCTCATTACAAATTTCAAAGAGTGATTTCAGGGAACCATGC
>JAAAYG020034935.1:0-14420 GCA_009936455.2 Tomocerus minor
AGTTTGAATCTTTTCCTAAATCTGTCGAAGAAAGCAGGAATAGTACCGCGTGCTCCTATCATTAGCCCAATCGTCTCTATTTCATTGAGATTATATTTATAATTTAGGTATGGAATATTAATATTAATATATATTAATATACACCAAAAATGAATTAAATGAAAAATGTTGAAAATCTCCAGGCCTGGTTTTATGAAAGTTCTTATAGTTACCATAAACCAATATGTATTGTATATCCTAAACACTATTGTATATCCGTAACCTAAGAGTACCCTCATATAAATAGTAATTCATAAATTACCTCCGCTACTTTGTTACAGCCGTTTTTGCAATGGTTTATTCATTTAGTGTACAATAATAGAATTAGTAGCTACATCATAATATTATTATGGCGGAGAAAGTATTTTTTTGTTTTTATTGGATGTCTTATATTTTTCTTGTTCATGTAAACAATTACTCATCCAAATCCGATGTGAATAGACAGAGAGAAATATAGTGAATTGAAATTTTACAGAGTAAAATAGGCGAAAACAGCAACACAGAAGGTATGAAATATTATTTATAGCTTGCGTATGGCCCACATCACGGTATACTGGCACTCTGGCCACTGAAAAATTTCCCAACTAAGACTTTCTTTTGTATTTGCGTCTATATTTAGAATTGCACGTAGGGAAGCCGGAGACAATTTAGTGAAATGAATCCGCTTGTTCACACATAATCATAGTCTGAAACCAAAAGAGAACCGATGCAAATGCACCGTGTACAAAGATTTCTAATAATGGCTGTACTGTTGTGATTGAACATTATTATCATATTATTTTGTCAACTTCTTGCAAGAAGTTGAGGAGTTTGAAAAAAGCATTTTTTACATTTTACAATATTTTTAGTGTAGTTTTATAAAACTGAACAATCCGGAAGATAAAATTGTAATACTAGAATTGGCTCATTCATCGATTCCTTCAATGTACAGGTACACTACAAAGAAGAGGAATTTAAGAGTTTTCTTTTGTAACTTACAATAATAATAGCACAGCCGATATGCGATCATATAATATAGGAACCTATACACAATCGATTGTACCACAATCTACAAAGAGACTAATTATAAACTAAAATAATTACAATGATCTACTTATGCATATACAATAGGCTGCTGATCATCATATCTCAGAAAGGGTATAAATATTATACGACTGACAAGCAAATTCTAACAGTACTTAAGTATATAGTAGGGTAACAACTTGTTTTTTAAGGTATAACATGTTTATCTCTAGCTAGTATCCCTTGAAATGGAAACCGTAACCTCATTAATCACAATTCCATCCGAATCAGCTTTAAAAAATGTATGATACATATTTAAACTTGTAGTAAGTATGTATGTGGTAATTAACTCACAGAGTCATTTCATTAACATCATGCAGTACTTTTAATAAGACAGTATAGTAATAACATTATGCTTATAAACAAATCCTATATTCACTCAATCTTAAACATTATTATATCCCATCGTAATGCATATTAATAATAATCATAGAACAAGTTGACACAATTTCTTTGTAATCACTTTGAACACTTCAATTCTATCGTAATTATATGAATTTTTTTTATATGCAAATGTGTAAACTCTCAGAATTTACTACAACATTAATCAAAATAAAGTTAAAATGGTCATGGAAAAAGAAACATATAGGTATAGATCTCAAAAAAAAGTAGGTAATTATTATTGAAATGAGAAGAAGGATGCATTTTTTGTTGTTGATTGAAACAAATAATTTATTTTCTAGCAATTGGTCGAAAAATTGGCATTTTAGAGAATACAGACATACAAATCTCATGTACAATTTTATGAATGATTTGACAGGACATACTTGATTCGACTCTTGCATCGTTTCTCTAATTCTTTTGGTATAAGGCCACTGTTTTTAGGATCAGGTTAGCGAATTGTATCAATTTCCCATTTTCCCACCTCGACTTCCTTATCATAATACAAATATCTCTTGTGTAGTTAAGTACATCATCATAGTTCTGTGGTTTTCTTTATAGGTACGAACAGCTCTATATACTTTAAATTACAATACAAACAAATGCAATTGGATCGGGAAGCTATAATATTTTTTACAATTATTAGTAGGATAGCTATTTTTTATTATCGTGTGTGTATGTAGCTATAAGTGTATTTATATTAGCAGTATAATATTCAATGTCATTTTATGTACATTTAGAAATGAAGCAATGGATCTTTGAAAATTCTGATTCCTCTGTCCTTTCTCCAGTTAATTAGTCATGGCACATCATCACTTGACATGGCGTTTAGTTTTCCTGTATCAATTTTTTTTTAAGAGTCACATCATCACACGCTTCAAAAATCTCAAATCCAACCATCCACCTGATTTTCACAAAGAATGAAGGAACACTTTGGAAAATTGTTCGCGATTGTAATCAATTCACCTGTCGTCGCACGCTGTCTTTGATTACAAATTTACCAACACCTACAACTAACAACACTGTTGATGGCTAAAAGTCTCTATGTTGAATAAACTAAAGGCTGTCTTCAAATACAGTATCGACAAATCAAGGCACAAAGGGTAAGGTCTTCTCTTAATTATTTACCTACTTAAAAACTTTCAATCATATCATAATGTAATTAGCGGATTCATATAGATTCCGTTTTCAGGGATTTCGAAACGTCATTCATAAATTATCTTGATAAATACAATTAAAATTAAGAAACTGATATAATTCTTACAATTAGCTCCGCTCGTACAGTACAATTCCATCGTATTTTTTATATACATGTGTTTTGTATGTAGATTGGCGCATCTGTACTAATAATGACTAGAAGCCTCACAAAAATGTAATTATGCACAATGCATTACATCTTTCATTAGTTCTATGTTTTTTATATAACTATATATTTTTAGAATTACAGTATTTTCTATGTAGACATAATAAGCTATAAGGTAATTATAATTACAATAGTTAGTTAGTAGTAGTAGTGCTATTAAATAACAGACAGTTCAGATCTGCATATTAATTCATTATAATAACATTATTATTACAGGAATAGCATCGTTAGTACATATTAGCCATGCGATTCTAAATACAGAATTGAACTATAATAATATTCGTCATATATAGCAAACTATCCTCCTGCTTTGATTACATTTTTTTTAATACTTAGTTAGAATAGAACTCATCTTAATAGAACTAGTTTACTTCGTATCTCAAATCTACACTTTCTTTTCTGCATTATCCAAAACAATGTGTTGGGTTAGCTAAATCTATTTATATATCCTTTAGATTTATATACAGAGTAGACAGATCTGATCGCATAGTCTCTTCTGAACTTGCTATATTATACACGACCAGACTGTTTTTGTAAGTAGAAAAGGCGAGCTCGATGATCAAGAATATTTCAGTAACCTACACTTAGCTCCTAATAAGTCATAATTACAATGTTTCATTTATTATAAATCTATTTATAGACACAAAATTGCATCTATGTTATATTCCTTCAATTGAACAATTCGGCTGCGTTAGCTCACGCAGCATAAAATATTTCTCGGCAACTTTGGCTGGGCTGGAGAGGACGTGACTATTTCAAATTCCATAGTCAATCTATAAACTTGGGGAGTAGTGGTAATAATGGGCACTGCATACAATAATCTATAAATTGATCCATTTCCCAAACTTTTAGACTATATACTGTTGAGTCGTGTGAAGAAATCCAACAATAATGACCTAAATCCAATTCTCAAACTTCAAGCAAGAGTTGAAAACAAACCTATTATAATAATATAAATAATTAAACACACTGTACTGTATTTGTCATTAGTAGTAGGTAGTGGGGATCTTCTCTCTGATTCATTTTTTAATGCTTATTTAAATCTAGAATATCCTCCCTACTAAAAGGGTTAACTCAATCAAAGTTAACAAAACATAAATAATGCAATAAGGACAATGCATATATTGAAACTGAAGAAATTATAGTCTGTAGTGTATACATAAATTATAATAATAATTGCTCCTACTAATAATAATAATACTAAAAATCTCTGTGTTGAATCTTTATTGTGCCTACTCTACAGATAAATGCAACAATTAAAATATCCGACAACTGCTCTGCTCTCTATTGCTCAGAAGACAACGACGCAATTCTAATCCAGGAGCTCAAATCAAATAAAGAAAACGAAAAGAAAAACAGCTGAAATCAAATGAAAAGTATAGACTCGGACACAATAAAGTTTATTACTATTTGCTGTAGAGTGTAATAATAATATTATCTTGTATATAACTGATTAGCATATTAGAAATTAGAACACAAGAGCACTACTATACAATGCAAATTAGATTATTTCATTTCGGGTATCATCATCAGTAGTGGTAGTAGTAGTAGTCTATAATCAAAGGGTTCTTTTATTTTGTTCCGTAAGTTCCGTTTCCATTCTTCTGTTCGATTCAAATGGTTCAAAAGGCTCTTGTACATTATTATTATGATTATATCGCTAGGAAATAGATAAACATGTAGTTAATCTTCTGGATTCCATCAAATTATCGTATATCATGTATTAAATATACTTTCTTATCTGTACAATCGTAAATTCTTAACCTACTCGACTAGAATCTAATGCTAAAGGATATTTTCTTTGCAGTTAGTGCGTGTGATCAAGATCTTCTTGAGAATTTTCCCATTAGAATTGAATATTACGTGAGTGAGGAATAGGATTGGCAGCCGCTCTCTAACTGTGTATAAACATTTTTCACCAGTTTTCCAAGTTTTTCCAGACGCGAAATGGATTTTTGCTCTAGTTTTGGTGATTCTACCGTCAGTCTGTTTTATGCGGTGAAATGAAAAGTGTAATATTGCCTTGAATGTTCATTAAAACTTGAATATTAAATAGATCGAGTATATATATTTGAGTATTATAAGCCATAGCAGTAGTGCACGATAACGTTATCATCGTCGAGAAAGAGAGAGAGAGAGCTATTACAGTATTATGAGTTGTGGGGCTGCAACCTGTATTCCTTAAGATTTAAAAGACAGCAAGCCATAAGTTGATAATGCATTGAGGATGTCTTTCATTTTCAATGTGATGTCACGTAGTAGAAGAGCAACACGAAATGAATGATCCCTGAAGGGTGAGAACGAATGAAAAGCAACGAAGCTTGGCCAAGTAAATTTATCTTGGATCTCAAGTCAAAGGCAAACGAGAACGAAACGAGAAAATTGATGAACCAGATCAGTCAGTCAGAAAATGGATTAGTTGCTGATGCATTCCTTTGATTTTGTAGCGAATGGTTTGGGTCGAGGAAGCGAAGCCCTTGAATTGCAAATTCGATTCTATTATTCACTAATCGCTTCTTCACCACTTTCTCAACTTGATGAAACGGCATTCAATCCACTGACTGACGGAGTGAACTCAATTGAAGAAAATGTATGTACATTTATTTTGATGCCCCTTTTTTAAGACCAAGCCCTCATTTTTCCTTTAAAATACATCATACACAAATGTTTTCCAAGATTTTTATAGTTATGTACGCTACGGTTATGTAGAAGGTGCTCTGCTTGAATTCAACTTATTATTGTATGCTTTGGAAATGATAATGGAGAGTGAAATTGAATGATGGAGGAGGATGTATGTAGGCAGTGTATAGTAATCAACTCAAGATCAAAGGCTGCTGCTGCTCCTCGTGTCGTGACTGACGTCCCAACAACACTTGTCGCGTCACGCCATCCTCAACAGCCAATATATAATGGGCCGATATCAAAGTCAAATCATATCTAACCATCCCTCGTCTGTCATAATGTCATTTATTATTCTTTCCCAAGACTTCCGCACTATCGTCTTAATCTGATTTCTTATCTTATCATGTAAGCAACTGAAGGAACATTATCGCCAGGGACAAATTCACGAATAGCACCAAAACCACCAATTTTTGACGAGAAAACCAATTCTGAAACGTCAAAGTCAACAAAATCCGTCAATTTCCGCTTTCTTATTCATTTTTTGATTAAATTTTTACTGTAACTGTTAACTGATAAGATAAATAAGAAAAAAAATCATTTGTCCTTACTTTGACATTTGGATTGAGCAAGTAGAGAAATGGATTGGCTTTATATCTTTCAGCCTCTTCTTGCATACGATGAAGTTCCTGCCTTCTCGCAGAGCCTAATGAAGCAAGCTCTTCTCGAGGTATACCCATCGTTGCTTTCGGAAGAGTCACAGAATCCGGAAGACTCTTCTTCCTTTTAGGAACCCCACCAGCACCACCACCTCCACCACCGGACATCTGAAACAATTCCATTCATCATTCCAGTTAATCTTTTTCTAATTCATATTTAATTTGTTCCATCTTTACTTTATAGGTTTCTTTCTATCAGCAAATGATTTTATTTATATCACTGTAATTTTATCTGAATTCGATTATAAAATGAATAAATAATTTTATAAAACTGAAATTATACTGTATATGGTCAATGTAAAATATAAAACGATGAGACTGTTCTAAAGACCATACTATTTTAGTACTATTTCGCTCGTTGGCAATTCATTATGAAATTATTAAATACCCGAACGGGACTTAATGCGAAACATTTTTCAGTCTATTTGTCCGTCCGTCTGTGCGTGTCCTTACTCCAACCATAAATCCTATTCATATCTAGTTTCAAATCTATTATTAAATATATCCTATTCATATATAGTTGTTTCCGGTACATAGCTGCACCTATTTTGCAATAGTTTATTATGAATGAACCTCATCTAGTTTGAATTCATGGCCCTTTGGTTGACCTTACCTCCGAAAAGTGGAGCACTTTCTCATAATATACATACTGATAGAATGCGGTGAAAAAGTTTTTGTGCAAACAAAAATACATAGTAAAACTTGTTCAGCTCTCAAGTTGCTCTTGCTAAGTGACTCTCTCGTCTGTCTGTAGTTTGTAGATTAGATTTTGTTATATTCATAGTACAGTAAGTACATGGTAGTGGTAGTAGTGCCAAGAATAAGAAGTAAAGGAGCCTTTTCTTTCCAGTGAGAAATTCTTTAGGACTTTTCTCCAACTAAAGTCATCTTGACTGAAGTCATTACTTTGAAAGGGAAAATATTTTTTCCTTTCCCTTGTAGGAATTTCCACAAATCTTCAGTTTCAAGAGATGCTACAAAGTCTCACAATTTATGAGCTTGTACAAAAGAGTAAATACGAGAGTAACCGTAACAGACGTAGTACGAGCAATGTAGGAGGTGGAGGAGGAGGAGGAGGAGGAGAAGGAAGAACCCTTTCCAGAGCTTGGGAGGAGAAAATCTATTACAATATAAACTACATTTACGTATCTGTAAAAGGATAATAATATGAATATTGCATCAGACACAAGTGCACTGCCATTTAATAGTGGCCTTTATTCCTTCCTTTTGTTTACACAACAGAATAAATTTACATCCATAAAAACAATGCCATTCAATGTGTGGACATTGCATGGGCTGCTGCTTCAATTGCAAGTGCAAAGACAAAAACTCTTCCTAATTCAATTCAAAACTGAAACAGGAATAATAACGAAGCTTCATTGTTGGCAAAGGATGATTTATTCGACTACAATTGCTCTGTCTACAAGAGGACGACACAGAGCAAAGGACCTAACGTTCAATTCACTTGACTCAAAGTACAAGAAGTAATCAAGATATCGCTTTTTGGCTGTTTGCCCCAAGGTTCTACCCGTCCTCCGATTTCTTCTTCATCTCTCTACCTTCTGCTCTCTTCCATACTTTTTAATACCCTACACAAGAACTTATTACAGGACAGCAAGGCGCAAAGACATGCCGAAATTAAAGAATACACTTTATACTGTCTCAACTATACACTCATCTATTCCTACACATGCATCGTAAATACTACTTGAGTTCCCATACCGTATTATCCTATTTAAATCCCCTAATTTCATATTTAAACCTCCAGTCAGTGACAAAATTCAAATTGCGGTTTTTAGAAACTCGAAAAAATAATTCTCCAGAGCAGGGACAATTATTTACTGAAAATCATCCTAGAAATATTGCAAAAAGATCCCCAGGTATAAATATACTGTATACATAATTCCCTCATCTTCTCAATTTCAATATTTACACATAAAATTGGAATGTACTTGCAGGGCCAAACCCATCATTTAATATTTCCTCGTCTTATAAATCACTTTCGAAGGAGACAAGTCATTTCCCTATTTAAATGGGATTTTTGAGCTGTCGATCTATAATCCTATCGATAGCATCATTTAACAAAAATTGGAATTGATGCAAAAGAATCCCATGTGATTTGCAAACTGGGGAATACGCTATCCAATTCCGATACTCTCTTATTTTTTTCATCAGTGTACTATATACTTATAGCATAAGAGATAGGAAGAATGTATTTAAAGAGTGTCTATAGTGGAAGAACACAGAAAAGGCAGTCGGGAACGGCAATCGTGCCTGATGTATGCAAAATATTTGAGTAGTGTAAAGATGGATGTGAGTGTTAGTCTCCCAGCTGGCACTATTCATTCTAACAATACTCTTACCCACTACACTACTAATCAGGGCTAGAAAACGAGTGAGACTGAACACATTAACTGAATCTGAAGTTGTTCAAAAGTATCTTTTCCCATATATTCCTCAACTACATATACCTACACAGACTGTACATATAGATAGAGACAGAGAGAGGGAGAGAGTTCGTAGATTTCCGAACATCGTAATAATATATTCATTCAGTGAGAATTGCAATGCAATCGAAATAAGTAGCGACAACATCACGTTAAACTAAGCCATAGACTTTTGGCAAAGCACGATCTCTTCATCTCCGAGTTGCAGACGTGCATGTCATACACCAGACCGAGGACTGAACTCTCTTTCTATGCGAACCAAGCCAACCCGTTACATCAACTTTTAAATGCACTACATACAACCATACAGCTGTACATTATCTCACAAATATCTATTATTTCCAAATATCTATTCACATGCACTTGCAACAATCCATTTTAAATGTACATTTCATATATTCATACGAAATGTATTTCCCTTAACAGAATAGATAAGTTAGGAGTTTTCACAAGCTCAAACTTTTGTTAACTTTTGCTTCGACATTCTATCGTCTATCTTGCTATTAAACCTCTTTAGTGCCATGGACTTTTTTGGTGGCATACGAAAAAGCATTCAATATGTGTCACTGTCAATGAATATTTTATTGCTTTCCCTAGACGATCACTTTTTTCACAGTAAATACACGCTACAAGTTTTGCATGAGGCTTCCACATCAATTATGAATTAGCAGCGATCTACATAAGTACCATAATCGTTGTAATGCTCTCGATTACTCTCGATCATGAACCACATGTCTATCAAAGCACTTAAAATTCTCAATCCTCTTATAATACAAATATTATAATGTTTTCTGTACTGTCAATGTTTAATTTTACATCTAATTTTCTGACAATAAATGTAACAGCCAATCTCCTTTTGATTGCATAATTTAGATTTTTCAAATCTAAACTTAAGCATTGTAGATATAGAAAACATTTCTTGAGTTTACCTCAAAAATCTTTTGGGTATGAGTGGGGATGCTAATAGGAATAGTAATTAGGTAAATTATACTTAGGTCAACAATATTTTGGCTTAATTTGATGATTTATTTATGAGAGTTAGCTAGAGGGAAGGGATTTGATATTACTAAAGTAGACACCTAAGCCTAATATCCGTGTGTATGTAAAAGCAGTGTTCATTAATGTTTCCATTGGATTTGCCATCCACTCGACTCAGTGGAGAATTTGAACGGAATCTACAGAATTGGGATGAGACTGATTGTAAGACTAGACGAGTTGTGCTAAGTGAGAAGCATAGAGAGAGAAATAGAGAGAGAGAAAACATATAAAAGATAATAAATATATAGGTTGATAGTATAACGTGGTGAAGAAGGAAGGAGGAAGAAGAAGAGAAGAGTCTCTCTCTGCTTTCCCATTTAATCTTTTAACTGGTTTAGCAGTAATTCTGAATTTGTCTGATTGCTGCTCCTCGACTCATCCTCTTCTCTTCTTCCCTCTCCTCCTTGCACATCTCTATCATCTGATGTTCTACATCTGTACTTATATGTATAGCTCATCCCTCTGTCTGTCTGCTATTCAAATGTGTATACACGCCTTGTGTGTATGTGTGTGTACTTGTAGTTTTGCTCTTGGCCTGGCTGGCTTCGTTTTTGGCTGGCACTGGCACGGCTTCGGATTTCTTGTCTTTTGGCCTGTCCTACTCCTTTAGCTAAATAGATCAGATAGCGAAGAATGAAGGCTGGCGATGAGTGAAGGAGCATTGTAGTTCTCCTTCGAACAGATGAGCACACTTTCCATATAATCCAAACATTAGCACATTACATCCGCTACTTCACTGCTCCTCCGCTCAAATCATCCTCTGTGCATCCAATTCATCCTCTCCTCATCTCACAACCAGCTTCCCTTCTCTTTGGCACCAACTGCCTAACTAATCAATCCATCTCCCATACTGTGTCGGATGTCACAGACACTATACACATGTACATCCTCATACTCCGCCAATATCCCACCACAATAAAATTCTCCCAAATGAAATAATCCCTATAGCATTTCAACAGTCCACACTATAGACACACAAACGACTTACGACAAATAGGAAACCGGATTTTAATCCGCCCGCATATAAGCTTATCAATTAATTGCACTCATTTGTCAGGTCTAATGCACATGGAGAGTCCTCACTTAAAATTCACTACTGATACATATACTATCACAAATTCATAGCTACATCTATTGACATTGCCACAGTGCAGCTTCTTATCAAGATTTGAACTATATTGGGATATCTGTATAGTATAGTAATTGTAGCAGGCAGTTAGTACCTACTGTCACCTCTCATTTTCTGAATCACAGAAAGGATTTCCATTCATATCTCATGACGAGCTGGCTAATCTTCCTTTTTACACAAATGCATTAGTGTTACAGTTTGTACAGCGTCGGAGATAGCGTGCAAGTGCAAGAGTCACACCCAAACACACGAAATGCTACATGATATTTATGTCTGTATGCAGAAATAATGATTGTCATTGCCACTCTGTATGCGTTGGCTGTCCAATCTCAGTATATCTCTAACTATATGAACCTTCCAGACCATATAGAAATATAAAAGAAATAGCTGTACTTAAATAGAACTGGAAATGAATGTAGCCACAAGCAAGGCATGTACATAAATGGATATTCTTTATGTATTGTAGGTATTAATACTTTTCTGCTTGCATCATTCCATTGCTGATGTCATTTATATTAATTGCATTGCAAAAATTATCTCTAACCCAATGATATTTTCCAAATGTAGCATCTACCCCTTTAAAGGTCTTCCTAAAACAAACCTCACAAAATTCAAATATCTACTAATATCATCCTGTTTATAATGAATTCCTAATATTTTAGTATTTTATCTATAGCTAATTATCTTGGAGGTACTTATTTAGATAATTTCGTTTTCTTTCTTAATTGCACGAAAAGTGGTAAAAATATGTGGATAAGTACAGAGAGAATGTAGTAAGAGAAATGGGTGAAAGTGCGTACCTTGGGCATGGCCACGGCGGCGGGTTTGGGAGCAGCCGGTTTAAGGAACAAGGATTCAGTGCGTTTAGGGGTATATGGAACAGCAGGCACATCTTGACCAAGATTGACTCTTTGCCTCAGCATGGCGTCTTCCATGGTGGGGGCGGCACTGTCGAACATGGCAGCACTGGGGGGCTCGATGCCACTATTTCGCGACGGGGTGGCGCCACGTCGCATATCCGGCGTCTCCATCAGCAAGGCGTCGAGGGCGGAGTTGCTTGCGCCGCGAATGCCGGCCGTGGCTGCCTGAGGAGTTTCCATGAAGGGCGTGCGCGCCCTGGAGGGCGGGCGCGAGTGCGACATGGCGGGGCCGAGGTCGGGTGTCACTGCTCTCGTCCTGGAGCGGTTCCTGCCGCCGAATCTGTCGACTGAGCCGTCTCGGCTGGGCGGGCGTTTGTAATGGTCAAAGTGATCACTCATGGCTTGTTGAAAGTTGTGGGTGGAGGAAGCCGGGTTCATGGCCGAACTGGAGCGCATTTGGTTTTGCTGTGGGGCCTGGCTTCTGCGCAGAGTTTCACGACCTCGCTCGGGGTGTCTGTCGGCGGGCATGTTCATTCCACCGTCCATCTGGGAATGTGGACTCGAGTCCATCAGGTAGGAATTCCGTGCGTTCGGATTTTGACTCATTTTAGACTCATTCGCACTCGCATCCATTACGTTTTGATGCGACATTCGCAGGGGACCCGATTGGTAGGGACCTCCCGACGGCACTTCACCAACACGATTGTTATATTGTTGTTGTTGTTGTTGCTGTTGTTGTTGTTGTGGCTGTAGTTGGGACGGTTGGTAGGATTGAGAATGAAATTGGGAGGTGAGGGCAGATGGTCCAGCTGAGGGTTGGTCAATTGGTTGGTTGATTAGAGAATTTCGGTCCAGCCGGTCGGGAATTGAAGTTTGTGGGCGGGTGAAGGAGGAGATTGGAGGTGGGGGTGGTTCATCAAATCGGGAGTTGGCAGCACCCGGAGGCGGGTAACCGGCCATAGCCTGTAAACGCGAGTTTTCCTGTTGTTGTTGTGTTTGTAATGCTAGTTTACTGAGATCTGGCTGATGGCTCGGCCCACGAATTGGTTTCAGAGCCTCCGTCCCTGCAAATTCAAATATCATTTGTCAATTTACACCAACACCATTAGCCAATTTACAACAAATTAAATTATTTCACTATAAAATATTTAACTAGGTTATAATGAATTCTTTAATTTCCATTCAAATTGCGACGATTTTCAATTTTCATCATTCTACTTGACTTAGCGCAACTTACTTTTCACATTTAATACTTAATGTACAGTGTAATATAGATTATATAGTATAACATTTTCGTTAAATCTTTAATTTAAAAGATTACGCAATGCATAATGTCCTAGAGGAATGTTTCATATCGAGCGTAAATGTGTAGGTGGGTGTGAAACTTTTTTCGGAAGGTAAAAGGTACTTAAACAATGCTATAGAGGATAGAAGAGACAATAACAAGTGATGAGATTAAGAAAATGAGATTGAGCATCCAAGTAGAGAGTGGAGTGTGTAATTCAAAGAAGAAGAAGAAGTAGAAAAGAGTCGGAAACGTACCTGGCTGGTGGAAGTCTGGGGCAAATTGTTTTGCTATGACTCTAGCAATATCCGAGTCTTCTCTGGCATGTGCTGCTCCAATATCCGCTTGTTCCGCTTTGCCTCTTGCAGTTGCAGTTCTTAACACAAATACCAAATTCACACAATATCAAATGAACTTCAGTTTTCCATGCTCCTAAATATATTATAACCATAGCTAAGCGTACAAAGATCAACTGTAGAGAACAGAGAGCTTTGATGATATACTAAGTTAAGTGTGAACTCAATTATATATATATTTTTATATACGAGTATAAAGTAATAAGACGCTATAAAATCAGGAAAAGCCTCCGAGAAAATAAGTGAAGCAACCAATACATAAAGTTTCGGAAACTTTATAAGAGAAAATTGTGAAAGATAAAGGAGATCCTATAGTTAAACAAAAGAGAGGGAAGAACTCCTTGCGTTAAAAGGAGCGTAGAGACTTTCTCTGTGTCTGGAAGCGTCTGTCTCCAGTCTCGCTCCTGTCTCAACTTGTGTGACTCCGTGCAAAAAGACAAGAAAAATCCGACTTTGGAGAATAAACGAAGGAAATCCTCTGATTTTCCTCTTTGTGCCGACAGTTCTTATTTCAATGTGCCTACGAGGCCTCCAATTCCTTCCCACAAATCGCTAACTACAGTCGCGCCCGAATCTCCAGCCACTGAACTGAGACTCCCTATTTGTCAAAAGACCTGCCCTTAAATCTCTGTCTCCACTTTAATAGAAAGTAGAGACAAAGCCAAAAATACCTTTTAACTCCACTTTAGTTTTTAACGAAAAGAGAAAGGCTCACAGACAGAGCTGTTTGACTTTTTACTAAACACACGCATTAGACTTTCCCTTCAAACTAAAGCAAACAGCAATCTAAAAACTTATTTAAATGGATATGCCTATCAGAACCAAGGTTCATTTCTACCATGACCCTTTCAAAACATTAAAAGTAAAATCATCCGAAATCATCCATTGTTATTAAATTGCAATTATTACAAGACTCGAAATTAGTTCTTCTCAGGTCGACATTTAAAAAATTATCGCAAATAAAAATTTTGAAATAGTAATTTCAGGTATATAATTTGCTGGAAGTTTCGTACAATATATGTCAAATTTTGACTTCAAGTAGGAACAAGTGTACATTCGGCGGGATAAGAAAGGAAATGAATAGGACATGAGGAATGTCTGTAGAAAGTGACATTGGGGTGT
>JAAAYG020034957.1:0-14411 GCA_009936455.2 Tomocerus minor
AGTCATCCTCTGAAACGCTCAAAAACGACCATGGGTTTACAATCACATTTAATCCGGTATATTGATGGACTCGTAGTTTAACATGATGTATGTAAATCCACTAGTTGCAATATTCAAATAGATACGTTGATTTGGACATAGTCTAACTTCTGCATTCAACTGAAGCATCTTGAACGTCTTTTTAATTGTCAGTAAGGAATTATCGGAACTAGAGAATCTCATTTCTAAAAGTATTAATATTTCTCAGGATTTGCGAGAAACTTTTTTTAATTTCTGAAAAATAGTAATCTCCATTTGTTCATCAAAGCATTTGTCTTGCGAAATATTGGAATTGCAAAGTCGATGCCCGGTGTCATATGCGAGGGAGCTTGTATAGTTATCAAATCTTGACAGGAAGTTGGAAATTTGGAAATGTCGGTCTTCATTTAACCTTCAAACAATTCTTGGAAAACAAGTAAAACTTGTAAATAAATTTCTTTGAGTTCTTTTACAAAAGGAAAAAGGGAATTTTCGAGTCTACAATCGTCGACCCTCTTAAAATAGCTGTTACATGGTAACTATACGAAAGATTGCTTTCTGCCATTTCAATAATGGTTTTGCTAGTCGCAGTGATTTCATTTAAGTAGACGCCTTGAGTCACTGCATGATGCATGACCACTATGTGAGTACACTAAATCTTTTGATTTGAAGCCTTTCAATTTTTCCCAATGTCAACATAATTTGTATAGAAATTGGCTACTGCATAACATATCAAGAAATCGGCTAAATCTCAATTCGTATTTGCTTTTACCTCGCTCATTTGAAGCAGCAATATGTTAATTGAATGATCAGCATACAGGCACGTAACCAGGAATTGGATCAATAATGATTAATGGGGTACAAGTTTTTTTTAGAATACTTTGATGTAGGTACCTCTCCTCGGATTTGGGGCGGAGTGTTCTCGATTTTGTTTTCAAGTTAAAAATAATAAAAAGAATAGTACAAAACAATACATTTTGTGGAAAAGTTTACGCACTTGTCTTTGATTTTTGTAAACTTTTCTTGGATTTAAAAGATAAAATCCAGTATTTTTTCAATTTGTATTTCAATCCAATATCTTTGCAATTTCATTTGGTTCTAATTTTTGGACATATTTTGAGTCACTGTGTACGGTGGTGACCAGATTTGACCTTTATCCATTTTCACTGTTTTTAGAAAAAGGTCGTTGCAATTATTTAGAAGGAAAACGATAAGTGAAATATTGGCAGTCTATTAGCCAGGAAGTACACGACAAACAGAATAATCTCATCTCAACTCCTGGTATTTTGAATATAAGAAATACATTTTTGAAAATTAGAACCAATATTTCCATACATTCATGAACCATGAAAAATATTCCCTAGGAAGCCGATTAAGAAAGATATCGTGAAAAAAAAATTCTACTAACAATAAGGGAAACCTTTGTGCAAGGGTTATGCATCAACAAGCCGAACTGGGTACATTATTTGCTACCACTTTATATTTATTAACTTTCGTTAACTTCCGCTATTACAAGTGAAGTTTTGTTTTATCATTCTTTTGTCGCTTTTGTGATAGTCTGTCAGTATATGATTTCTCCATGTAAATCACACTGACGACGTTTCCTGCTAAACAAAAATTCTAACAGTACCTACATTAATTACTGAAATGTAAAAGGTCTGCCTTGTTGTTTCCTCCGGTCCTGGAACTGTTGGAACTCTATTCTAATCATGTTTTTGATAAATTATACTGTCTGCATGATCCCACGTCGTACTAAATTGTGCATCTTGCGTTTGTCATTAAAGCAGGCATTTATAGTCATAAGAGCCAATATTCATTGCCAACCACGTCATTAGGAAGCTCTTCACGACTATTAAATGGCATCGTACCGTTGCACTACACCCATACCGTCGAAAACACAAAAGTAAATGGCAGAATTTCTTCACGGAAAAAAGCTTTATCATTTAGAGTATTTGAGAAATGTATAATATATTACTTACTTTCGTCTCTGACTCGGAGATACAACAGAATCTATCAAAAAACAATAATATCTCCGAATTACAAATGAAAATCAATAATATTGGCGTGTAGCTTTATAAAGGAGCATTCCACGTATCCATCTAGATCGAGAATGTCTTTCTGCATTAAAACTCTGTGCGCTGAAACATTTTTGCCGAAAGGAAATCAGCACAATTATTTTAGTCAGAGAAGTCGCTATAGGAGAGACATATATACCAGACCCTTTTCTTAATTATCGCATAGAGTCTTGTACGTAAGTGGAGTAATGCACTGTGGGATTGTCAGTAATGTGACTAACGTGTGGATACTATTAGAAATGAATATTTGATATTGAAACTACAAATAGAAGATATAAGAAAAATACGAAGAAACTAGAAACACGCTATGAGTCTGCAAATACAATTACACAATAAACTTCATCATTTTACAATTTCTGTAAACAAATGGCGAAAACTGATAATGCATGATTCTGTGAATACTGGGATAATGGATTTAGTCGTCAGTCCTTGACTTGACAAGCACTAAGCTCTTAGGGGGTTAATTGACAATTAAAATTAAAAATAAAGTTACAAACAGGTAATTAAAAAGTCCTGTACATTATTCGGCCTCCCGTTGTTTGCACAAGAGTTATGGTTTGCAGAAATCAGTTTAGCAATACGCATATCTCCTTTATTCCTACTATTTACTGTCCATTTCTTAAGACGATGAATGAGACGATGAGAGATGTGCATATTTTATACGCAGTCTGCAAAATTGCATTTTGTGTACATTCATGCTTTATTTATAAAAGAGGAGTAACTCAACAACGAAACTTGTAGCTATGTCAATAGAATCAGCGTGCCCTTATATTTTATGTTAATTAGACGGTTGTACCTGCTCAAGGAAAAGTCGCGTCCATGGCCGTGGAATTACGAAGGGCGAAAAGTGAAAAATGTATTATTGTCAGAACAAACAGTCGGCCGACGGTAAATCCGGATACAGTAAAACCAAATACAGTAAAAACTAAGGAAAAGTTTAAAATAAGCAAAGAAATCTTTGAGAATGGAGCAAAAGAAAGGAAGAAACAGGCCGACACAAGTTATAGTTACATCGGAATTTACTGATTTTCAACGGAAAGTGATAAATGCCCTGAGTTGGCTATCAGTGACCCTCACAGTTATCACAGTAGATACTCATGGAAAATATTCGATAAAATCAGGTCACTGGCTGGGAAAGTTCCTGTACATACTGACCACACTTAACACAACAGCCAAGTTTGTTTTTCTGGTCCTGTTGGTCAGAGGATACTATGGACCAGTGGAATTTCTGGACCAAATGTCTGCACTTCTGTGGATTCTCATGTGCTGGGAATTGCTCCAAAATCTCAACATTTGGATCAGAAAATATCCTCTGTTTGAAGTTCTCTCTCAGCTGTGGCAATTGGAAAACGAAATTTATTGGAAACTAGGAAAACCTAAGGAGCTTATGAAAAGACTCCATTCAATCAATATGCGTACTGTGGTCATCCATATGTAAGTATTATTACTAACTTCTATTAAGAAATATTGTTATATATAAGCTCATTTTGTGTAAATATATATTTTTAAAGACAGCAAATTGTAATTTCAGTGAAAGTAAACTATTGGGGGTTATATCTTTTGACACACTACTTTCTCTTTTCTTATGTTAACTTACTTTAAATTCCTATTTGAAGTTATAGTATGAAAAAATATAATGGCATAGTGGTACGGAAAGTGAAAGTCGTTTTCCAATAATTTTTCTGATCTTGTAACCTGCAGGAATGCCAATTATATTTTTTGAAGAACAGGGGACCTTATTTAATAAGTTCATGATTATTTCAGGTGCATCTGCATTGTGGGAGACTGCTTTCTCGTCATGCAATTCTTTTCAGCGCCGAAATATTCTGTGTACACTTACGCAGCGATATCAGAAGAGAACTCCAACTCCAAATTACTTGTCCTGTTTGCTATTCATGAATTTTTATTTATGTGGCAATGTTGGAATGCGTACGCTGGAATTGTCTGCCTCAGCTCAATCAATTCGGCAGAGCTCACTTACACGATCGCAGCAATGACGGAAACGATGGAAGCCTTACAACCACCTAATTCTAAATCAGAGAAATCAAAGAAAAAAGCATCTGCGAACAGTAACACTACGAACATTACCGTAATAGTTGAAGATACTGAGGTCATCAAAAATACCAAGGCCGTTGTGAAACCGAAAGTGGTTATAGACCCGAATGCAGTTGCAGCGGGTACTGTTTACGATATCGAGACACTGTTGATTGACTACAAGAAGCTGATGTTACTGTCGGAGCGACTAAACGACTGGTGCTCGTATAAAATTGTCGGTGTCCACACAATCGGATATTGTCAGTTTATTTCTGACGTTTTCATGCTGATGCAGCTACTCAAATTCCCAGATTTCGATTTTGTTTCTGTTCTCTGGTTTTTGGAAGATTCCTCTGTGTGTATGTTTATGATGTTCAGGATGTTCACGATCATGTCAAGAGTTCTCCCAGCATCTGAATCCTTCTTTGCATCATTCCGTCACTACCTCAGCTATGAGAATCCTTTACGAAAGCAGTTGAGAAAAACTTTGAAGACCTTAAAATTGGTTTCCATCAATTTAGGACCTTGTCCTGTCACTCCTGGAACAGTTGGGGCTGCTATGATGCTATTAATGAACTATTACGTCTGTGTAGCTCTTTGGCCTGATTAAATACCAGGATTTTTAGAATTTTAGAAATGACCCCTTGATGCATGTGTTCCCTAGTTTTGAATAGCATGTAGAAATCAATAACTGTTTCTCTAATAATTTTATTTAAATTATATAGAGCAATAACCTGTCAGGTAATATCTAACTGTACCTACCCTAAGTATCTGGTTGTCTCTAGTAGCGGAATATTAACACACCATTTGCAGCTATTGCAGTAGTATTATATATTAACAACTTATATATCTCTATATTAAATTTAGTGAATCATAATCATATGACGCAAATGAAAAACCGGCGGTGCGGTGGCGAGACCGATGAAGTTTTATGTTGTATTAATGGGTGTTAAACTATTGACCTGTTAGTGTCGGAGTTATGAATGACTGGGCCAGAAGGGTGAAATAATTCATTGAATTGTATTATTGCGTTCAGAAATGGCTATTAATGAACCCACGACTTTCTAAGGATTTACTGCTTTTGAGTTATTAGAATTATACTGAGTAAAAAACAGAATCTTAGTGTCTCTAGAGATATTACGTGCATAGCACTGTGCATTGTAAGAATGGCACTTGAAATAAAATTATTTCAAAAGATTCAAAATATGCTTAAAATTAATTCTCATTCAATAAATTCAAATGAAATCAATTTTCAATGGTTTGGAAAGTATATCAATTGCATATCTGTGATCGGAGGAGCTCCCTTTGAATGGGAAAACTCAACTCAACGATTCCGTGTTTTGAAATCCCAAAAACTGATTTCATTTTACGCAGCTATGAATTTTTTGTTTGTTATCTACGAAATGTTTCAGTTTGTATTCCAATTAGTAAATCCAAGAAAATCCATCTTAGAATTAGTTCTACTTTTTTTAATCAGTGTCTTACAAGTATTGCTCTTCTTGGCTATTTTATCATTCCATGTTAAAAGGAAAGAATTCGTGATCATAGTAAACTACATAAAGGAAAATCCGTGGAAATTTCCAATAATTAATGGTGAGATAAATATTATAAGTTATTGTAGTAATAAGTAGTAACTATCTGTAAAAATAAAACATTTGGTAAATAATAAAAGATTGATATATTATCCAAATAAGAACAGAAAAGCCGCCACATATTTTGCACCGACATTAATGTAATCATTTTATTAAGGGTGTTGCATGGGGGGACGGCCGTTCATGTAGATGCCAAAATTATTTACCAACCTCTATAGGTAAAAACGACGATATTGGTCTAAATGGATGGCTAGAATGTTCCTTTGCAAAGTTACCTATCGATAAAACTATAAGTTCTTCTTTGATCCGGAGGTACAGCAAAATTTATCAAAAAAAAATAACCGTCATTATAGCTAGAGATAACTTTCCAAAGGAACATTCTTTCTAGCCATCCATTTAGACCAATATCGATTTTTCGGTCAAAAACTGTAGGAGCCTTTTAGTATTGAAAAAAATGTTAAATGGAATTATCACAGTCAGAGGAAGAATTACTGTTTTCATAGCCGCAAAACTTAATTATTGCGAGGCACGAAAATAATTGGCTAACTCTGTCTTCTAGAATATTGCACTCAAAAATACAAAATTGATAGACAGGTGGAAACCTCCTTTACATTTTGGTGGCGAAACACTGCCCATGTTGATTTCTGGTATGAGACATTAATTTTGAAAACGGTTGTATCTGAAACCCAGAAATGAAAATATCAAATATTCCAACCACAAAGTTTAAAATAGATTTCCACATGTATTAATGTCATTGGTGTATCATCGTTAAATGGTGAATAATATTTACTTTCACTACCGGATTTAGAAGGTGAGAAACGGAAAGCTGGTGGCTTCATTTATTTCAATTTGGAAAAGATATTATACAGGCTTCTCTGCCCTGCATGGATATGTACAGCAGCCTCTACATTTTTAATATTGGCCATTTTCATTCCTGGAAAACATTTTCTGGCAGACTACATCGCACCACGAGAAAACTATAGCGTCTTCACGATATTCTTATTGGTTTTCCAAATCGTGAATATGTTCATTGGTGGTCTTTTTGCTATCATAATGATTTTATATGTATTAATTTATATCGTTTATAACTACAGATGGATGCACCATATAAGGTAAAATGATTGCAAACGATTCACGCATATTTTTTATTCGATGCCCCAAATAATTAATTAGGTTGTAAATGATGAATGACAATGAGAAAATTTCGAGAAATGCTATATTAAATTTTGAATAATTAATTATCAATTTGTAACTATTCCTGCTTCTAATTTTAGACTAATATCAATGAAAAACATCTTTAAACGCCAAAACCTAAAGTAACTGTAAAATGTGATGTTTCGTTTTAAATAATTTATATCTTTTCATTTTTTAGGTCAAGTTCTGCTGGTGTCAGCGTTCAGAAAAACATTATTCTGTTCAAAAGACTTCAAATATTAAACATAGTTTTTAACCAAAGCTTTCTGTCAATATATTTATCTTTATTAATTGTGGCACTATCTTCTTTGGTCATACCGTGTATTTTTGGATCCATTCGTTTTTACGCAATTTGTCCCTTCGAAATCTATGTATTGTTTCCAATCGTGGCTCTCTTTCCCTTTATAATCCAGACAGAAATCCTTTTGGGATTTTCGCTCTGCTGGGAACAATCTTGTCAATCTTTGATAAAAATGAAATCTTTACTTTGCAAAGGTCATAATATTATTCAGAGGAAAGTTTTATTGCCTCTAAGACCATTCGGTGTGCGTATCCGCCCAATCAGAGCTGTTAGCTACAATACGATGTTTCAATGTTACGAAGGCATGATTTCCCAATGCATTACTCTGTTGGTAACATTTCCTGATGGATCCATTCGTTTTTAAATTAATTAATTCGCGAATATGATAAAGGTAGCGATATAAAATATTTAGACTTATTTATTTACAATTAATATGATTTGAATTTGTCTCTAAAAGAACCAGTCTCATAATTCGTTCTAATAATATCCATTGATTAGTTTAATTGTAATGTTTTATTCAAAATTAATAAATTGTGTACCGAAATCACTGCTTTGTACTTGACACGGAGGTTATATTAAAGTTTATCATTTTATTTATTAGATTATATATTTTTTTTCTGTTCCAGAACTGACTCACGGCCCTCAGAGAGACCAGATTTTTCCGATTTCTTTCAATTCATTTCTATAGGACATTAATTGGAAGATTTATATATAGGAACGATCTAGTTATTCTTTAAAATATAAACTCTTTATCAGCATTATATTTGTGTTGTTGTGATCAGCACACTCAAATGCCTTGATAGAATATAAAAAATCCATAAAAGTTGAGTTTAAATATTCATGCATGTAAATTATAAAACATAGCGTTTCAACGTAGCACTCTACTATATATAAACATGCAAAACCCTTTTACGCTTCAGATAGCTATATAATATATACTCACATAATTTATAAACGCAGATGATATTTAATGAATCCGTTTCATGACGAACGAGTAAGCAAAGAGCGTACGTATAAATAATTTCATTGTTTCAATATATACTAAGACGAATAGTCATTACCTGCGAAACTAAAGTAAACTGCCTTTTATCAACTTAAAAAAAACGACAGTAAATTTCTAAAGAAGGCAACTACGTTTGAATTTAGACATTTGTAGTGCTATGGGGTGGTATTAGGGGCAAATGTAGCCCCCCGCCCAGTGAAATGTCGAGAAAAAGAGGAAGTTTTTGAAAAATTCACAAAAATTTCGAATATGTTGTGATTTAATGTGTATGGCTTTGCCCCTTCCGAAACTAAGTTCTAAATTCGGCATTGACGGAAATTTCTTGGATTATTCATCATCCGACGTGACACGACATTTACACTGGCTGACAGTGCTATCCCTCTGTATTTCTTCAGAAATTTATGGCAAACTCTTCACAAATGATTTGTTATAATTATAACATTTAAACCCGATAACTCAAATTCACTCGAAGAATAAAACGCGGCAAGTCTAGTCTGTAGTCGTCCAGCTCAAATAATATTATTTGCAACCTCAATTTATTTGCAACCTCAACCATCAAAGCCAAATAATCATAATCTAAGTACAAAACAGAACCGTAATCCTTGGAAAAACAAGTATCTACTCAATTTCAAGCTCCAAATGTGTCTGACAATCTGAATAAAACACTGAAAACGGTTAAAAATTGTGTGTATGCTGCAATACTAATCCCTTAAATATGGCTCTTCGAATTGCTCAATATTTTAAGAATTTATTTCACAGTGTGGGGAACGAATGTACAACTTCAAATGAAATCAATTTTCAGTGGCTTGGGATGTACGTTAATTTAATGTCTCTGGTTGGAGGATGTCCCTTTGAATGGGACAACTCAACTCGGAGATTCCTTGCGATGAAAACACATAAAAAGAACACATTCTACACAGTGGCGGTTTTCCTGTTTCTGACCTACGAAATATTTCTATTGGCCAATCAGATAGAAAACGGTGGTAATATTATTGAGTTGGTATTCCTAGTTCTCATAATAATTATGTTTGCGGTATATGTTCTGGCCCTCTTGTCGTTCAGATTTAGAAAGGAGCAAGTCGTCAGCGTTTTTAACTACATAAGTGAAAATCCATTTGAATTTTCAAAATCTGAAGGGGAGTTTATTATTTTTGTCCATATTTAATAATTTACAATCCAAACAAGATCATTTCATTCATTTTAAGAAATTGCTATATATTTTTGCCAACAGGGGACAAGGAAAAACCATTTGGCTACCACCACTTAATTTCCTTTAATATTGAAACTATTGTTTGTCGGCTGATTCTTCCAGTAGTTACATTTTCCAATGTGGCTATGCAGTTAATATTGGTTTTGTTTATACCTGGGAAACATTTTCTTGCTGATTACGTGACGCAAATGGACAGGAGTACCTGGTTCTCAAAATTCTTACTGGCTTTCCAATCTTATTCTATGATTATGGGCGCTATACCCAAGGCCGGATCCAGAAATAAATTTCGGGGGGGGGGGGCCGAAGCCAAATACATTTTATTGCAGTATTTACGACCGCTATAATCACGCGTAGCGCAAAAAATTTATGCTTTTTAAGCTTAAAAAGTAATGAAAAATTGTTACTTTCGCGCGAGGCGCGAAAATTTTTTAGCATTTTTCCAAAATATTCTCTTTTTATCGGCATTTCGGGGGGGCCGGGCCCCCTGGGCCACCCCACTGGATCCGGCCATGGCTATACCTGCTGTAGTTATGATTGTATATGTGTTAACTTACCTCATCTACAATTATCGTTGGCTACGCCAGATTATGTTGGTTTTTTTTTACACTTTTACACATTGCTCATTGAATTTATATTTCATTCCCTGCTGGCAGGTAAGTGGCTGTTTGGTAATGGATTATCAAGCGCTATAATTTTATCATTAATTATTACTCTAATAAATATCAACGTGGTAATAATATTTTTGCAACCTCCGTATATTATAATTATACTCTTTATATTTTAGTCTGTGGGTAGGCTAATAAAGATATAATATTCAAAATCAAGATGGTTTTTCACGTCAATGCTAATTAGAAACATCTCACTTCCCAATAGACCAGCCAGCCTATTACCTGAAGTAGAGAGAGATAAAAGAAAAGAAATAAAAAATCGTAATCACTTTTTGTTAGCGATATCGTATAGTTGGTTTTATGTACTCCCTTCGTGTTCATATGCAAATCTATTTTCAATTCCCCTTACAAACAGACAATGAAGTTGAAAAATTCATAATATCGAACACAGTAGGGGACACATAATGGCAGTAGGTGATAAAAGATAACAGTTTCGCCTACCCCTGGACACCCCTGCCTTACTCCAACCAGATATTTTTCTAATAGTCCTATGGTTTTCAGGGCAAGGACAACAGATTGCGGTATTAAGAAAAATATAGGCATCTTCAGAAAACTTCAGATTTTGAATATCGTTTTCAACGAAAGTTTTATCTCACTATATCTACCTTTAGTGACAGTGGTACTAGGCTCCGCCACCATATTAAGTTTATTTTGCTCCATTAGACTTTACACAATTTTCCCTCTGGAAATCAACCCGTTGTTTCTAATGATCGCCCCTCTTTCTGTATTAATCTTATCGGAAGTTTTGCTAGGGTTTTCTCTTTGTTGGGAACATTCTCTTCAAACGGCGGCTGTAATAAAATATTCACTTTCTCAATGTCCAATCCCTGTCTATCGTAAAGTTTTGTTGGTTCTTAAGCCATATGGAATTCGCATGGGCGTAATCAGAGCTTTCAATTACAGCACTATGTTCGAATTTTACGAAGGCGTAATTGATCAAATTATCACCCTGCTAGTTCTATTCCCTGATGGATCTATTAATTCATAAATTACACGCCTTACTATATTATAGTAAAAATATGATGGCCATATAGTGTCCCTTTAAAATAAAAGCACGTATAAATTAGTGTACCAAATCGAACAAATGTTAATATACTATTTAATGTTGTTTGCTTGAATGCAAACGACTTATATATAATGATATATGAATTAAGATGTAAAATCTAATTGAAATTGTTTTTATTCGCCATATTAGTCAGTGAAATATTAAATGCAATTAACCAATCATTTAAAAAAAATTATAATTCACATTTAGGCCGGCAGGCAGCTGGCTTTTTTACAACGTTATTAAAAACTGAACGCAGCGCATTCAATACGACTATTTCATCGAAAAAATAGCAGCTGACACTTTTTGTTGTGTGTTGTGCTTGTAGAGAGCGAAGAGTACTACAAACAAATTAACCACGTGAGCTGCGTGTGTGTAGTGATCAACTTCGATGAGTATGCCTGCAGCTCAATTCAAATTATAAAATTTCAAACGGACGTTAGGTAACTCAAAAAATAACCAACCGATTTCGATTTTGTTTCCGCCAGAAATGCCTCGGACATGACTAGTGGAAGTTTGAATATTCGTTTTTGTTGACTTCAATCTTTAATCAAACCATTATGCATTAGCGCCAGTTTTTGGAAAATATGCTTCCGGAAAAAATTCATTCCTCAAAAACCGAAACGTATTTTGAAGAAAAACGAGTAATGGCCGAGGTATAGAACCAATCTTTATTTTGGCTTTTATTTTGTAACTTTTCGTGGAGTCCTTTTTGAGTTAGCTCCGTCCGTTCGAAGCAGGAATTTACACTGCTGCAGCCGACCCTTAATGAAATGTGTCAAATATTGTATTGAAGGCTTCGGCCAAGAGGCACAATAAACTGTATCTATCTACAACACAAAATAATGGCGGTGAATTAACAATATTAATCCACTTGGAGCTGATTATTGGTGTAGGCTGAGACTAGCTGGAAAATATTTCATAGCTCTACTTGTAGTTTAAAACTGACATTCTCACCCAAACGCTACAGTCTTCTATGGACGGGTATTTAAATAGATTTTAAAGACCTGACTTGATTTTCCATTGAATCACATAAGTTGTTAATTGAAAGATTTCTAGGAACGATCCCATCTGTACTTGTTTTTCTATAAAATATAACTCTACATTAGCATTAAATTTACGTTTTTGTAACCAGCACACTCAAAAGCTTTGATAGAATATAAAAATTTATTCTAAAAGTTGAATCTGACAGAATATTCATGAATGTAAATTATAAAATATAATAATATTTCGATGTGCCATTGTACTATAAATATGCAAAATACCATTTACGTCTTAGGATGGCCACATAATTTATAAATGCAAATGATATTTAGTGAATCCCTTTCAACACGAATGATTAAGCAAAGAGCATACGTATAAATAATTTAATTGTTTCAATATATAATACGAGTGCGTCAATTTTCCCAGGATGTCAATGAGTGCTAGACCCTCACAGTAAATCTAGCAGGATTTGCCTGAAGATGAATGTGAGAAGATAGGGCCAACACACCAACATCCCCTGCCTCCTCACATTCAAATCCAGCGGTAGCATCAATCGCGCAGCGTTTAGTTATTCTATGGGTAGCATAGCGGTAGTAGCGCAGCGGCGACATACCCATCCCACGAGATCCTGTGAAATGGTAATAGTAATAGTACAATGAAGACGAATATTCCTGAACTGCATTACTAAAGTAATATTATTATGGCTTTTATCAACTTAAAAAGACAGTAAAAGTCTAAATACCGAAACTACATTAGACTTTATAGATATTTGTAGTGGCTTGAATTATCGCACAAATCCTACTCAACGAATTTAGGTATTCCAAAAATTACGGTTCCCAAATTTAATATGTAATATTATTTAAGACGTAGAAAAGGTCAATAATTTAATTTGCTTTGTGACTGACATCATGACCGTGTTGATGGACATTTTTTTGGATTATTCATCATCCGACTTGACACGACATTTACACCTGCTATCCTTCAGGATTTCTTCAGAAATTTATGGCAAACTCTTCACGAATGATTTATTATAACATTTAAACCCGAAAACTCAAATTCACTCAATGAATAAAACGCGGCGAGTCTAGTCTTTAGTAGTCTAGCTCAGATAATATTATTCAAAACCACGCAATTAAATCAAAGCCAAATAATCATACTAGTCTGAATTTCCAAATAAATTTGAAAATCTGGTGTAGTAATGGTAGTTCCTCATCACGAACAAAACACTGAAAACGGTTAAAAATTGTGTGTATTCCGCTATACTAATGCCATAAATATGGCTCTTCGATTAGCTCAATATTTTCAGAATTTTTTTCACAGTGTGGGAAACGAATGTAAAACTTCAAATGAAATCAATTTTCAGTGGCTTGGGATGTACGTTAATTTAATGTCTCTGGCTGGTGGATGTCCCTTTGAATGGGACAATTCAACTCGGAGATTCCTTGCGATGAAAACACATAAAAAGAACACCTTCTACACAGTGGCGATTTTTCTGTTTCTGACCTACGAAGTATTTCTATTGGGGAATCAGCTAGCAAACGGTGGTAATATTATTGAGATGGTTTTCATTATTCTCACAATCATGATAATCGTGTCATTTTTCCTGGCCCTCTTGTCGTTCAGATTTAGAAAGGAGCAAGTCGTCAGCGTTTTTAACTACATAAGTGAAAATCCATTTGAATTTTCGAAATCTGAAGGGGAGTTTATTATTTTTGTCCATATAAATTAATTTACAATCTAAACAAGATCATGTTATTCATTTTAATAAATTGATAAATATTTTTTCCAAACAGGGGACAAAGAGAAACCATTTGGCTACCACTTCGTTTCCTTTAATATTGAAACTATTGTTTGTCGGCTCATTGTTCCAGTAGTTACATTTATCAATGTGATTATAGAGTCAATATTGGTTATTTTCATCCCTGGGAAACATTTTCTTGCCGATTACGTCACGCAAATGGATAGGAGTACATGGTTCGCGAAGTTCTTACTGGCTTTCCAATCTTATGTTATGATCATTGGCGCTATGCCTCCTGCTTGCATGATTGTATATGTGTTAACTTACCTCATCTACAATTATCGTTGGCTACACCAGATTAGGTGGGTTTTTTTTTTACACTTTTACACATTGCTCATTGAATTTATATTTCATTCCCTGCTGGCAGGTAAGTGGCTGAAATTTGGTAATGAGCGTGTACCTACTTAAGCTCTCAAGATTATTTACATCGACCCCTTCAAAAGTTGACGAAAGTGACAAAAATCGATGTCTAAATTCGATATTGATGAG
>JAAAYG020034968.1:3833-14407 GCA_009936455.2 Tomocerus minor
AATTCAATTAATATTTTCATTTACTTATGCCTGTATTATGTTTGTCTTGTACTGTAGTCATGTTCTTCTACACAAGTGCAGATATAATATATTCACATCACCTTGCTCTTTTGAAGTAGAACATAGTATGTTCATTAAATTAGACAACTATGACGCATCTTCATTTTTTACTCTAAATTTTAGAGTGAAAGTGGAAGTTAGAGTGAAAGTAAATAAAATATATTACTAAAATCATTAGTAAAATAAACGAACTTCCTGTAATAGAATGCCACTAGGGCCGAGGGGATTAAATACTTGATCTTCTATAATCACTGAATATTATGGATTATTGCACATAGGATGACTTTGTTTACCAATATTTTGTCCCATCGATACAAATATATATATTATGGTTTTCATCACAGATTCCATTATAACTTTAGAGCCTGTGTGTGTTATCTCCAACCTTTACAATTACAATGCATGTTAATTTGCAAGACTACTAAGGTGTAATATGAATAATGATAATATGTTGGTACTTTCACCTAAGTATTATAAATATAAGGTATTAAATAGTAAATATTACACACACCACCCACAGTGGAACGAGGAATGTGAATGGAGAAATGGAAAACAGAGACAGAGAGGGGGGAGACTGGTTACGTGTGTTCGTGTGTACGATAACAAATGATGTAGCGTGCATCTTTTATGATGACAGTTCATTGTGCCGACTGCTGTGCTGAGAGAAAGTGCTAATGAGAAAGCTTCAATGCAGCTTTCTTCACTAACACTTCAAATTACAACTCTAAATGTAAACATAGGGGGTACTGTACAGAATTGACGAATCTTTTGGTGCATCCACGTCTGGCGTAGGTCGCATAAGAACTTAGTGCTGACACACTGTAGTTTGAAATCGATGCTGTCCATTATACCAAACACAAGCACTATTACGATTAGCAAATAAAAAATTAAGTACAGCTATAAATATTCTGCGTTATTTACGGGTATTTACATATATACTGATAGTCAGTTGACATACCATTAGCACTTTCCCTTTCCCTATAGTAAACTCACCGGCATAAATTGCTAATATTGGGAAACTTTCTTAATGTTCCTCTTGATTCTTGGTACGATTTAATGATTTCGAAAGCTAATTTGTGTATTGGAGAAAGTTTCATATGCGTTTAGAATAGGGAAAGTGAAAGTGCTAACATCGTGTCAACTGACGCAGGTGTCTCTCTGTAGAAATCTCTGTTCTATATAGAAAACTACATATTCTATGTTAGCCATTTTCATTTTTACGGATTTGTAATGATAACCCTAACGTAAATAAACATTTTCAATCTTTTCATTTACAAATGTTGCAAAGCTTGAGTGAATAGGAAATTATTGTGTTGTAGATTTCGCTAATTTTATTGCAGTGGTCGTGAATGCATCCTATTTGTAATAAACCAAGTTGATGTCACTCAATGTCTTGGCCGGGTAATAAAAATGTTGTTGGTCTTGTGAAGATTAAATAATTACTAAGCCCATAATGAAAGTTCAGAATGTAATGCTCTACGCATCAGCTTAGAGTTTTAATTGGATTTGAAATGTCTGCATAATATCTCCTGCAGTGCTTATTGTCTAGTAGAGTTTAGCAAGCTCCTTTTCAGTGCGATAAGACTTGATGTCTTGGTAGTGTCCATGCTTCCCTGTGCGTCTTTTCTAAGAAAAAAAGCTCTATCATCTGATAATGCTTGCAGTTGTGTGTACATCCCACAGTGTATTATGTGCAGTGTAAAAAAGTAGGAAATACATGAAAATGAGACAGGGCCAGTGAGAGTGAGTCAAGTCAAAGACTGTAGTAACTGGCTGGTGTTGTGGAGGTGTGCCTGTAGACATTCATTCTTCAAGGAACCTTCCGAAACTCAAGCAAGACAAGACAGATGGGTTTTCTCCATCGATCTTCCATCTACTCTTTCCATTAAATTACTTACTTCCCCGCAGAGACCATATAAATAAAACCCATTGTGCTCCAAAGTTTAGCTAACAAAGTATACCTACTACACATGTACCTCCTCGCATACATCTCAAACAAGTTTTCTGAAGGGAGAAAGGATACTCTAGTAGACTTCATCTATCCAACAGCCCTATGTGTACAAAGTAAAATGCACATACGAAGATTAGGTAAATAACATGTATTGTTAGTG
Organism: Tomocerus minor; assembly: GCA_009936455.2. Lineage (NCBI taxonomy): Eukaryota > Metazoa > Arthropoda > Collembola > Entomobryomorpha > Tomoceridae > Tomocerus > Tomocerus minor. The sequence goes on from JAAAYG020034968.1 coordinate 6,005, forward strand.
ATAGTGTAGGAGTTCGATTTTGGATGAGCGAGTCTAATGCATCTGTTTATCCTAAGGAACGTATCATTGCGAAAATAGCATGTCTGACTCGACTCCTTCCAAATTCAACATGCTATTGAGAAATTACTGAAGTATGGATTCTTTTGCAGGTGTTTTTTTTCTTCTCACGATGATCTATAGTAGGAATTTCCAGGAAATCCTAATTAATACTAATGTGTGTCATTTGTTGTACATTGTACATCCTTGTAGTTCTTCTGTTCTTTTTCAATAGCACAATGAAATCACTACGGTTCATTCTAATAATATACGACAGAAAATATATTTCATTGAATAAGATGAAATGATCCTACAGAAGATGAAGGATAAAAGAACAAGCCACAAAATTCATAATGATGTACTATGAATGAGATACCAAAAGCTTGTGGGAGTGGGGCCGAGTTAATTAGATATTCGAGTCTTTAGCCTTTTATAGAGGTGTAACCGTAGTATTTTCCATTTCTGATACATAGTAAGTAACGCAATTTAAAAAATGACGTAGACAATTAAATATTGTAATCACTTTAAAAGAGCTTTTTCGGAAAACAAAACATTAGTAGCATACTAAACAATGGATGGAAACTTTAACTCTAATGATTATGATAATAATGAATCTCTTACATAATAATATACATACCCAAATCACAAAAGTACTACTATATTATATTGGCGCAATGGTCTGTTGATGAAATAAATGATACAATACAAAACAATACAATTATGATATCTATTCAAGTGATTTGTGGTGTCCATTGGACAGCTGAATATTAGTCCTACATGTACTTGAATATGGCTACAAACCTATGCATCTATAAAAATCCATAATGGTAGTAATCGAGATATCCCAGAAATAGAAATACTATTTATGTACATCAAGACACCAACAAAATCAAAAAAAAGAGCAACCTAATGTCAAAGTTTATAACTTAATTAGTTTAAAAGTTTATTAAAGTCAAATTCACAGAGTTTAAAAAAATCAAAAGTTTAAAATCTTGTTACACAAACCGTTTTAGAGGTCAAGAACATAATTAGGATGTACAACCAAAAGTGCATCTTCATCTCTAGTACCCTCTGGAGCATCGTGTTGGAGCAATGGAATAATTACTTGGTCCTGTAAATCAATCAATTGCAACATACATAAATAAAAAAGCCAAGTAAAATACTAATTGATAAACACAAATATAAAAAGGACATCAATGCAATAAACCATATTGGGGTCATATATAATTATCTGAATTGAATATTCAGATAATAAATTTTTGTAAGTAAAGAGTAGATATTTTCCTTACGTGATTTATAAGGCGATCTATAACTTTCTCGACCAATTCTTTTTTCTCGATTAATTCTTCCTCGGATTCTATTGTGTCTTCAATCTCCGTCAAGTACCAATTTACAATTGTATTTCTCTTGAGTCCCTCGCTATCTTCGCCTTCATCTTCCATTCTACCCTCTTCACGTCTCATATACATAAGAATAAGATTCGACATGGATTTGTACTCTTCAAAACTCAATTTCAAATTCTTCTTAGGGTGAGCATGCCCTTTTCCGGGTCTATCTGATATAGATTCTATCTCACTTCTTGCATCGATTCCATCTTCAGGTTCCTCTCTCATGCTGACATCCATTTGACCTTCTTCTTCTTGTTCTTCTTGGTCGACATCAGCCATTTCTTCTTCTCCATCCAAATGAATATCTGGTTGTTCGACACGAATAATCGATTTGTTTAACAAGCGGTACGCCTCTTCGACATGGAGTTTCGTTACCTAAAATTAATATATCACGCTTTTTATTAGACGCAATTTATGAATTCCTAGAGATTTCTTGAGGCTTCCAAGGAATTCAAGCATTTGACTCGACATACTAAAACAAGTTAGCTTACCACGTCGCTACAATACATTCTTGCCATGGCTTCAGCCAATCGAATTAAACTCTCCAACTGACGAACGGTAATTCTCCATGCCGTTCTTGCGGCACCCCCTGTGTCTCTTTGTCGAAGAGTTTTATAGCAAGTGATTAGTAATTTTGCGGCATCCTAAAATTGAGAGTAAAAAATCAATTAGCAAATGAATAAATATTTTTTGAATATAATAATATACTTGATAGTAACAGCTCTTACTTTGCTTATTGTAGGTTTGAATTGGCGAGCAAACATAATGTATCTTAAAATATCCTCTTGAGAGTAAACTCTGTCCACAGATTCTTCCCATCGATTATGTAGGTCCACTATTTTACGAGCAATGGCGTAGTCGGTTACCTAAAAGTTAATTGTTTTACCAAAATTAGTCGAACTCAAATACATCATTATAATTTTATCTAGGAACACATTGAAATAAAGCAAATATCACGAAAAGGGGAAACGAATAATTTACTTCATTTGTGTCATCGATGAGAATGAAGAATAGATCGAAACGAGACATAATCGGTGCCCCCAGGTTAATATTCTGTCTTAGAGATCTTCCTCGATCATAACGACCACCAACAGGATTTGCTGCAGCTAAGATGGAAGTTCTGGCATTTAGAGTTGCTTTCACTCCTGCCTAATAATTGTCACCAGTAATTATTAAAAAATATTTACACAATTACAATATACACAGAAATATGTTAAAAATCACGAACATATTCAACATGGTATTTTGTATTTAATGTAATGCATTTAATTTTATTTAAATTTTGAAAAATTGTACTTTAGTAATGGAAATCGTTTGCTGTTCCATCGCCTCGTGAATAGCAACTTGATCTCTGGGATCCATTTTGTCGAATTCGTCAATGCAGCAAACGCCGTTGTCAGCTAACATCAGAGCTCCTGCTTCAATGACGAACTCAAAGGATTCTTCGTCTTTAACAACAGCTGCTGTTAAACCAGCAGCACTGGAAGCCTTTCCAGATGTGTATACAGCACGAGGACTGAAGTCTGCAACCTGAAGTGAAAATTGTTAATTTATTTAGTCATTCATTGAAGCTTTTTCTGGTAATGAATGGCATACTTCGAAAGTGAAGGACTGAACTATTCATACCTGTTTTAAGAACTGTGATTTTGCCGTACTGGGGTCTCCAATTATACAAATATTAATGTCACCACGAAGAGCAGTTCCCTCTTCAGTAGTTTTTGGGACACCACCAAACAACATCAATAACAGTCCTCGTTTCACTTCATCATTTCCATGAATAGTGGGAAACAGACTGCTCATAAGATTTGTGTACAGTCTTTTATCAGAGCTCATGTCAAAGACCTTCGTCCATTCACTGTCACTCATTTGCTTCTTCATCGATTCAGGTGTAATATCTTCCAATGCCCAATCACGTCCCGCAAACTAAAAATTGTTATTCCCATTATTGTTAATCATTTACGAAAATATTCGCTACATTTATCCAGTAAACAGAAAGTTTTCATAAGACGATAAATAATTATATTTTTTGAATTTCTACGCCAAGCTCAATCGGTAAACAATGAGTTACAAAATTGGTCGGCATTATAAGCAAAGGTCAAAAATACCTTCATGCTTATTTAAGTTTCTATATTTTTTTTAGTGAATATGATTAAAAACACTACAAAAATTTAGTTAATGACTAGTAGTTATTTAGTAAAGACAAAGTTCTAATCAGTCAGACGTACCTTTGGGTTTGTAGGCATTACGTAACATGCTAAAAACGACAGACGGTAATGAAGTTCTCGAACGCCAAGAGATTTTAATCCTTGAACACCCTCACTGTCATCTGCCCCTTCAGCCTAAAACAATGAATTTGTAAAATTATGGTGGCTGTTGTAATGCTATATAATGAGCCCAATCAATATTAGAAAATGTAAGGAGAATTACCCTGTGCCTAGAACCACTTTCAGCTCTGGCCCCCGGTAAATTCAATGCTCCAACATCTGGAACAACAATTAATGTTCCGATGAAGTCACATTTATCTCCGGCCTGTGCCTGCTCAACCTGTTCTGCTCGCACGATAACTTCCACACTAGAGACAAATGCATAAAGAAATCAATTCAACTTTCAAAAATTGCTTCACACACCAACACGATATTAAGAATACTAAAAATAATGAATACATTTTACAACGTCCATAAATTCTATTGATTAACTTATCCAAAGGACTGACCTTCTTGGAATCGAACCCCGTGGTAATTCAGCTTGTATTTCTTGAATACGGACTTTTTGAAAATCGACAAATCTGGAATTATTTGAATTCAAGACAAACCGGGCTCGATTTTGGCACATTGCATTTGGACAGATGGAAGGTTGTGTATACTGCAAAAAATGAAGGTTAAATGAATTTTAGTTTCATTTCGAATTTGATTTTAATACATGACTGTCGCCATAATAAATTAAGTTGTCTATTATATCTTACTTTAAATTGCTGCTCAACATCTTTAACAACTGTTTGGCAGTCCAAGCATGTGAACTGACCTGACACAAGTTCCGGGTGCACTGGATGAGTGCGAACAATCTAAATAATCGTATAATGAGATAAAAAGAACTGTAATCTAGCATATTTATAACATGTTGCATTTATCGATGTCTAAGTTTATGTATGCATAAGCATAACACTTCTGTAGAAGTTTTTAACGGTAAATTAATACATACCTGTCCTGAAATACGGATTAAAGTGCCAATCTTAGCAGTAGACAACTCTCGAACCTTAAGCCGGGAGGGTACGTCAGTAAGTGCAACATAAAATTCCTTGTTAGGTACAGTTATATCTGCTTGATCCTTCACAAAGTTCCTGACTGCGCGACACAAATATGGATAAATTCTGAAAAACATAAACATAGCAATTGCTAGTTAACGACTTCCACACCATTTGAAATTAAATGGGCATATGCATAAACATATGCCTTGACTATAATATAAAAATAGCATTGATAATTTACCTGTAATAATCTTCAGTGATAACGGTGGCTAGGTTTTGATTAAATTCTTGAATATCAGCAAAATTAATATTCAGAGTGTTACGTTCCGGTTTAATTAAGTTACGGGCCTCATTTAGATATTTTGGCTCACCCACCTCTTCGCCAGCAAATCTGAAGGACAAAATAACAGATCAAAATCTCTGTATACTGTATACACAAAGCAAAATCATTGTGCAAGGAAAACATCAATATTTCGTACTCTGACAAAAAATCTTGAAATAGCTTTTGACATCTTTCACCAATTTCATCGGGAACATGCACTCGTCCCACAACTGGCGCAGCAACATCCATGATTTACAGGTCACCGATTCCAAAACGTGTACTAGTAATGACAGATGACAGAATACAAAAGCAACAATTAATTTACGATTACATAAATTGTTATTACCAAAAATAGAAAGTCGACGACATACTTACTGACAATGATAAGTTATTGACAACCTGACGAGAACGAACACTGATGTTTGGATTGCGGAATCAGCCAAAGAATGAAGGCTACACAAAGAATTACAAAGAATGACAAGAGCAAGAACAAGAATAGCAAGAACCAGACAAAAATACATGAAACATTATTGCCTTACCGCGTTATATGAAAACCCCGCTCTTCTGTGTATCCCGAATGCCTCCACTGTAAAGGCGGGTCTCGTGACTAAACGGTTGAATAAAGGTGGAAATTTTCGAATTCTTTAGCTTATGTGTCAATGTGTATCTGTCACGTAATATCCCACAGGTCATCTTAAAAAGTCGGTATTTTATCGAGTGACGAAATTACCTGTCACAATTTTGTAATCACTCATTTGCTATTGTCAATCCATCTCGACTTTTAGGACGACGGATATTAGATAAAAATTATTAACTACCGGCGCCCACGCACACTGAATTTTTCCAGCCAGCAAGTCCAAATCATCCTGTTGCTTGACTGAAACCGGTTTGGGATTTTTATTTTTATTACATAATATGGTTAATATATGTTATAAATTTTAATATACTTGCATTCATTATGATACCATAATTCAATATTATTTTATGGTTAAATTGATCATATAATTGTTTTTTTAGTATTTAGTCCCTAAAATCGACAGCTAAAAGGCAATCCAAAAGTCAACAAGAATTGATATGTTATGTAGATGAACCTGTTTCATTGGAACCAATGATTGAAATTTGAAATAACGCAAATATCATCTGCGTCCTCGCTATATATTTCTTTATATTTGCATAATATAAAAAGTGTTCTTCATACATTCGCTGTACTCCAAATTTCAAAATATGAAGGTTTTCCTTTTTTGGGTATGTACTGTTTGCTTTAAAATATTTTGTTTTACTAATGTACGATACGAATCACTATTGTTTTACAAAATTTGCATTGAAATGCTTGGTTTGTTCATTGTTTTTTTTCAGGTTTTGTTGGGAGGAGTTATTCTAGCTCCTTCTGTTGTTAACTCCAACAGTTCTAAGAACAAAATAGTCATAAGTGAACTAAGTGATGTTAAAGATTGGAAAAAACTCATTAAAAGCAAAACAAATGTTCTTATTTGTTATGGGAGTGGGAAGAATTCTTTTGGTCGTAATGACATATTAAATTCTCTGAGAGAAGTTGCAGAATTGGTTCGAGGAATCGGCACCATTGCTATAGCCGATTGTGCAGGGTACTCTTAAAAATAAAAAATAGTGCATTTTAAATAATTAGTGGGATAATTAAATTATAATTAAATATTTTTGTTTGTGGCAGAGATGGGAAAAAACTTTGCAAAAAAGTTAAAGCTTCACCACCACAAGGTGAATATATTTTAAAACACTATCATAACGGGGAGTTCAACAAGGATTATGACAGAGCTCAGAAGGTGTCTTCCCTGGCTAATTTTATGAAGGATCCAACTGGCGATCTTCCATGGGATGAAGATGAAACAGCACAGGATGTTGTACACCTACCAGATTTGCCGGTACGCTGCATGTACCTAATTTGTCATATTTTAATTAAAGTTTTCTCGTCAATGAAATTTTTTGTAATCCAAACAAATCAGACTCCCTATGTGTTCAGAAACATATTTGTCGATAAAATAATTTCAATCCATTTTTGCAATTCATCGATCAGTCATTGTAAACCATATATATTTGTTTATTTTGTATTTTACATTACGAATATATTAATGATTCCTTATACGTAAAGGCCATAATATTCAATCGTTCGTCGTTCATGGAATTAGTTTCTTCAGGTTTTATTATTAATATTACTTAACTACTTGTTGAATAATTTTTAAATTTCTACTTCAGAGCCTTTTGAAGCTGATAAAAAGGGAAGGTACAAGTGGCAGAGGAATTTTGGTTATGTTTTATGCTCCATGGTGTGGATTTTGCAAAAGGTAATAATATGGAATTCCATTCTTGATGATATTCACAGTTGCGTTTTATTAATTTTTCGTGTCTAAAATGTTTGAAAGTTGCGTAAAAAAGTCAATCGGGCATGATTACCTATTTTAGGATGAAACCAGATTATGCTTCTGCTGCTAAGGAAGTAAAAGATGAAGCAATTATTGCTGCCATTGATGTTAATAAGCCAGAAAATGGAGCAGCTAGGCAAAAGTACAATATCACTGGTTTTCCCACTCTGCTATATTTCAGGTCAGTCAAAGTTTATATTGAGAGATATTACATAGAGATGAAGCTTTTTCTACATTTTTTCTAATATTAATATCAATTTCTCCTTTCAGAAATGGTCAAATGCGACAACAATATGAGGGCGAAAACAATAAAGACGGCATTGTTGGGTTTATGAGAAATCCAGATGCTCCTCCAATAGAAAAACCCAAAGAGGATGACTGGTCGGATGAACCTAGTGAAGTTGTCCATTTAACAACGGAATCTTTTGATGCATTTATGAAGGTAGGCAATTTTAATTATATTACGCGAAAATGTAAAATTAATTGTAGATACTGTAAATTTATACTATATTTTTACCGGTTAATATTAAATGCAGTGGTATAAGAAGTAAAAGATTAACTATTGTATATTTTCAGGACCATCCATCGGTGCTAGTAATGTTTTACGCTCCGTGGTGCGGGCACTGTAAGGTTAGTGTAAAATAATGTAATTATCTTCTAACCTAAATACCATACTAGTAAATGGACACATGTATTTATAATTGTTAATATTAATTGAATACGATTGGTAATCTGTTGAATATTAATTTGTTTATATTTTTAGCGTATGAAACCTCAATACGTTACTGCTGCAGACCAACTAAAAAATCTGAAGGTAAATTCCTGTTTTTCATGAACGCTAGTACTTAAAAAAGGTCGTTCTGTGGAATGGCACTATGCATTTCTTCTGAACGTCATGAAAATAAGTGATGTGTTAACATATATGTTAAAAAACCTTTTAACTTTAAGGAGAGGTCTACACGATTTCGGAATATTATAAAATATGCGATGAAGTTTAAAAGTGAGGGTCCAAATAGA
>JAAAYG020034979.1:0-14395 GCA_009936455.2 Tomocerus minor
ACATTTAGCTTAGTTGCTCGAAGTTTTCGGACCCACTCACACAAACTGCTGAGTAGGTATCGAGTAGGTGAGGTTACCTACCAGCGGTAATGTGCTGGCGGTTAGTAGGTGTGTATAACTCACTATCAGTGGCTAGTTGGGGAGGTGTTGGTGAGTGGCTGTATAGCTGTGTTGGGTAGGGTAAAAGTAGAGTAAGTATGGTGCGATGCCGGGCTATGGGTGCAGGAGGTGAAATATTTTATCGTCTTGTCCATGCATTGCCCTGTCTGCCTCTCTTCTACATTTATGTATCTCTAATGTAAGAGTCTGATAGAGAGATAACAGTAGTGTGTAATGCAATAATACGTAACCTGCCCTCGTCTTTCTACTTCTCCTCTCCTACTAATACCATTGCATTGCTGTAAAGGTGAACATTGTTAGTTTAGTTAGTTGAGCACATTAGAGTGTTCTATTAGTTGTGCATTTCTGCTGAATCCAAAGCACGTCACGAAGAAGAAGGATTGGATTATCTGCAGTTTTGCATGGTTTTAATTGTGTGAGTAAATAAGTAAGTTTTCTTGTTGGGCTGTCATGTCACTCGGGGCTTTTGATAGAGCAGCCCTTGCAATTTGACTTGCCTTGCCTCCACTACTTGCCTAGCCTTATTTCTTTCTTTTTCCTCTTCTTCTCTAATGTAGTAGAGGAGAGTACTCTAATAAAACAACTTGACTTAAGGCTTAACTTAGAGTTGGATATGTCTCCACGTCTAAATAGAATCATTCTCTCTGCTCTCCACTTCTAGACTCTATAGTTAGCACAGTGTTGTGAGATAGACTGGGTGAGTGAGTGAGTGAGTGAGGAAAACAAGAGAGACATCATCATCAAATTAAAACATGAGATAAATAAGGGCAGATAATCTAATAAAATGGACGCTTCTACTTTTCCCTTTTCCCTGCATTTATTACGAGCTAAACAACTTACTTTTATTTCTAGCTTTGTTTTCTTATACTATAGTTAGTATCCTCCGTTATAGTTAACCCTCCTTGTTCCTTTCATACCTTGCCCTTTTCTTATTCCTATCTAGTTTATAACTAGAATGAATAAATTCTATTATTTCTCTTTCCTCTACCTACCACTCTCCAATATGCTAAATAAATTAAGCCATTATTACATAAGATATCAAAACCAAAACGGTTTGTATTATGTGTCGACTTACCTATAGCTGATTTAGTATAAGTATATAAGGTTATACTATATATAGTATTACATATGTTGCCATTAATATGTATTTTCTATTTACTGGTAGGACAAACAGTTGTTACTGGTGTACGTATAATAATAATGATATTGTTAAATTCTAATTAAAAATTGATGGAGAAGGAGGAGGCTTTTTTATTATTCTTCTTGTGGTGCATGGTGGTCTGATTTTGTATAGGAGTCATCACACAACCAACAGAACTACGTATTATTGTCCTCTGATATAAAATTCCTTATAATAAATACGATTTATATCAAATAATAGTGTTATAAATATATGATTCGTGTGTGTAAGTAAGTATAAGGGTCGAGCATTTATTCATTTCTATTAAGATGACAGTTGTTTTGGTTTTGTTTCAATGTTCGTTCATGTTGTTGAATTCTATTGTGTGGGTATCTCTGTCTAAAAGTAAAGAATAGGGAGGTTTAGCTACTTGAGGTTTAGTTATGTAAATGATGCTATAGAGAGAGACAGTGCATGCATGTTGTTTGTGTATTAGGTGCATGCGTTTGGATATTTTGGACGTATCTAATTAAAGTATAGGACAGTATCTGTCTGGGACTAATAAGCCCTCCTCATCATGTCCACAAAAGCCATTATGCTAAACTGGATTAGCCATTATGTGCTTTGAATGTCCGTAGCTTTAATTAGGCTTAATTTAGAGGCTTTTATTACTGTCAAGTCAATTCCATTGTAAATTATTGTCGGGGCGGCTTGGGTCATTCTTAATATACGACACTACAACATCGGATACAAAGAATTTAAAACTATATAGTAAGTAGCTATAGCTATATGTCCTTTATATTTATAAGGATGATGTGTGTGCGGCTGTAGTCAAGTACAAGAGCATAAATTCTCATTTCTTCACTAATGTGAGTGTACAGCTTGGATGTTGATATTTAATGGGCTCTCTCTCTCTTCCATATAAACCCTTTGCCGAAATGCTTTGAGCCACCACCAGCTCCAGTTGACAGAATAAACTTTATTTACTGAACTAGTAATATTAAGGATGTTGTAGAAAATAATATTGTTAGAGTAAACGTGTAGCATATGTACATATGAACTGAAATCACCTGCTGCCAAATTAATATTGCTCTCTCTCTCTCTATAAATGCAGTACCTACATGCATTAAGGAAAATTGTACAGGTAGCATTTAGTGTTCATTATATAGGACTTGTATTATATTATATTCGTTGTGGATATAGTCAAGACACATACGGAGAGATACTTATTAGTAAAATATAGAAACAGTTAGTTGTTAGTGCCTTTAATATAATTTGATGTGGAATTTGTTGCGTTGAATTTTAAATTGGACTGCTCTGTGTCGTTTGAAGCTGTGTGGATTCTAAAACGAGTATTTAGGATATAGAGACTGTCAAGGCTACTGGTATAGAGTGACATCAGAAAAGACATCATATCTTATTATTATTATAATAATAGAGCTATGTATGTATGTAATAGGTTTAAGATTTAACGAGTGAGAGGTCAGTGGACAGAGAAGTAAATGTGAGCTAGCTCTAATGAGGCCGAGTAGGAAAAGTGAGGAAATAGAATTGGATTGCATTTGCTAAGGTTATAGGTAGACAAGTCATTCCCGATGAAATGTGACGGAGTCGTTTAGTTTAGTTGTTGTTGTTACATTACATACATGTTGTAAGTAGTTGTGTGTGTACAGGTGGATATAATGGACACATCCAATTAGCCAGGTTAGGCTAAGACCTTGTCAACTCATTTATTTCATTCTCCTCCTCCTCCTCCTCGAGACTATTATGTCCTCTTCTCTAATAACAATATAGTTAACCCAATCAACTATATATCTTACTATACTATTTCAAACTTTGTGGAATTATAGAGGATGCTAGTAGTGAGTGATCCTACCTACATGCTACACTACTAGAATTTATACTAATATTCCCCATTGTCCTCTTCCTTTAGAGACTAACTAGCCTAGACTATGACATTTCCTATTTATCAACTACATACTTATACTCTTTAGTTACTATATGTTTAAAGTATCTAATAATGCTCCTACTAGATAATAGATTCTTAAGTATCTCTAACTGCCTATTAACTCTTAAGGTCTCTAAAGGACACGTATTTATTTCTCAACACTTAATTATAGTATCTGGATGTAGCTTAGCTAAGCAATGGGTGAATGGGTGCTCTCCAACTAACAATAGACTACTTACATTACATTTCTATTATTCTATTATTATGAGTTGGAAAATTAAAAGAATTTGCTTATAGGAAACATTTGATGAGAACAGAGTTAATATTATTATCTTTATATATAGGGATTTTAACGTTTGGTATAGCTGGAAAAGTGATTTAGCTCATTCATATTGGTAGTTATTGGTCGTTTAGATGGTTTGAGTGTATAGAGTATAGGTAGTTAGCATTTAACAATTGTCCCTTGAAGATTGTTGTCGCAGAAGTGAACTGATTGTTAGGAGAGGAACTGTCCTTCTCCGTTCTGCTCTGCCTAGTCAATATATTTATGTAGTGTAGGCAAATAAAGTGGGATCCCTCCTATTCCTCGCCTCCATGGATATATGTATCATTAAGTAATAAAAGGGATGGCAATAGTAAGTTGAGTTTGTCGGAGGCAATTAGGCTCTAGCTCTGCTCTCAAAGTAACTTTACTTTAATAAGGGCCATGCAGCAAAAGAATCTGAGAAACCATTGGATTCTTCTACTAAAGCAATAGAGAGAGCATTTTTAGTAGGAAGGATCCTTTCCTTTGCTTTTCAGTCCGACGTGACTTTTCTGTCTTATAAGTTGTAAGTAAATGTGACGTGAGGAGTGAGGAGGACATTAGACTCTCTGTTACAATGTGTTCTATATAATAACTATTATGTGTACATACATATGCTCGGGTGGGTATATGCATGTACATTGCTATGTTTATGCAAGTACAATGTCGACGTAGAGTGTAGTGCAGTGCATCATACTGCATTAGGACTTTAGGACAGTAAATAATATTATGTGCACAATAAGTAAACTGACATCACTTCGAATTTTTACTAGTAAATAGCAGTCAAAGATATCTGTAGTAAGTATACACAGACATTAGCGTTACAATTTCCACATCTGATATATATTTACTGAGTTTAAGATGTCACATAGTATTATAGGAGGAACTGTATTATAATGATCGTTACATGTGAACTGCAGCTACCTGTGTGTCTGTGTGTGTGTGTGTTGTGTGTATATGTATAATGCAATTATTTAGTTATAGAGCTTGTTAAAATATTGGAGCTCATTTGGTTTGGTTTAGTTTGACTTTGAAGTATCTGCACTTAGTTATTAGAAGAAGAGGTTGTTTTATCTGCTTTTCCTTTGGTGGGGCTCATTACTTGGGCAGGGTTGATTGACAGGTTCGTTCCTTCGGCCGGTGTCTGTCTGTGTGTGTTATCTTGTACACCACTAACTCAACTAATGTGATGTGATGGAATAGTTAGTGTAAAATCTCCCTTTGTATATGTCAAAGACAGAAAGAGCGACCCGGCATTTTAGTACTATGCCTTTAGGCCATGAGACATAGAAAAACATTTTTAGAATTGGATTCTTTTGGCTACAACCACAAAAACATTGTTAACATGCATGCTGAATTTAAAAATTAAATAACTGGGTTTTTTTAGGGTAAAGTTTTACCAGATTTAATTAAAAATTTAAATATATGGTGTAAATGGAACTGAAGAAATAATAAACATTTTCTATAGTAGTATAAGATTTAATTGTTTGTCATTTGACGTAATTTTTAATAAAATGTAGTGTAAATTTAAAATCTGAAACTAAATAGACAAAAACATTTAATTTTCTGAGTTATTATGAGTATTGCATTGTAAAGCCAATTCTGCCGGGCGAGGTTTATTATCGTTGACAGATAGAGTCGATAGTTAAAGGAGTAGAGTCAAAGAAGTTTGGTTGGCATTTATGAGGGACGTTAGTTTAAGATTCGTTCTGTCCTGTTGTGTTTTGTGCAAGTCGAAGCATCCATCCATCCACTCAGTCAGGGGAAAAGTTTGGCAAATGATCAACCCGAGGAGGTCTACGGCTCTGTTGAGAATCTACTTTTTTTCTTTGAGAATAGAATCACCTAGTCAAATGCTTTACAGCCATTTCCTAGTCCTTATTATGGACACTTAAAGACTCGTTTACATTCAAGATAAGTCCTAACCGATTTTTAACTTCTCTTCCTCAAGTTTTATTCAATTCTCGTTTGGATTCTCACTTCCCTCCGCGTCCCACACTTAAAATTCACATTCGGATGAGATTTTACTTAGGCCTTTGCTCTTCTCCCTCGAACTGTGGAATGTAATGGCACTTTGACTCATAAAAAGTTTCTTTTGTTCTCTCTCTCGGAGGCTAGGCTCAGGCCTCTCTCTCTCTGGGCTCTGAAGACTTTTAGCCTCCTCTCTTGTTTTGTCGTTTAGTGAATCACATCTCTCGAGTTTGACCTCCTCCGTTTAACTACTTGGCTTCCTCCGCTTTCTTTTTGTTTTGTTTTCTGAGGTTTCATTAATTTGTAAATGAGAGGGAAAAAAAGTCATGCTATCGGAGATATCCTAATATACGAAATGCATGATGATGATGATCATGATGCGATGCACGATCAAAGTATTTAATGATTCCCTATCTCTGATTTGCTCTCTGCCCATAAAACAAAAGCTAAACTTAAAATTATTACTGTTACATTCCGGCAGTTGACACTTGTCTGTGTCAACTTTGAAATCTACATAAAATCTACTCAAAAGCTTAAGAGAACTCTCTGAAAATGTCACGTAGAGGGAAGTGATCCTTTTTACAACATTCAGAACACACACACACACATAGATATATTGTATGTATATATTGATATATAAAAAAAAGTGTTTATACAATGATATATATGTGTGTATTTTTATAGAGTGATTTACTATTGACTTGTTTTTCCTTCATCTTCTTATAGCTTCACTTTTGAGATTGAAAAATTAGAGTAAAGACATTGATAGCGTCTTATCCTAGTACAGATAGAAACATGACAGAGACGAGCATTGCTAGTTACAGATGTCTCACCTCAATCTCTTGCCTGTGCTATTATAGCTAGTCCCACTACAAATTAGGAAGAGTGTATAGGATGAAAAATCTAAAAGAGATACAGGCACAAGCAACTGTAGTAAAAGCAAATATTTATATAGCTTAATTTTTTATATGTGATCAAGATCGTTTTACACTTTCCGTTACACTGAAAAATATTCACGTCGAATTCTAAAGGGAACCTACAGGAAGATTTTTTGTCTTACAAAGTTACAACAGTAAGTGGAATCTTACACTATTTCTTCTTATAGAATAGAAGAGAACACCCATGTGAGCAATAGAGGTCATTTTTCTATTCTACTTTATAAGTTCCACGCTCGTATTTACTTGTTTTACATAATGAGCTCACGAGCTCTCAGATATCAATATCCACACACACACTCGCCTGCCTTTCTTCCTACTTAAACAAAGTTAGTTTTTCTACTAGTGTATACTAACTAATAGTACATGTACATATTGTATTTTCCTTCTTCTCTTCGCTTTTGGCTCGGATTTGGTTGGCAAAGCTTAAACTAGAGTTGGAATTGGAGACTTTTGGACGTTGTGTGTGTCTCTGTGTGTGTGTATAAGTGCACCATTATAAAATGACATAAGAAGGAGAGGATAGATAGGGAAAAGTAAAACAGAGTGCAAGACAGAGTAGACACGTTCCTTTGGCACCAGGTCAACTAACTAGTGTGAATTGAGTGAGGAGCTCTTATAATATTTTAACTATACTTTAAGTTTACTTACTCTTCTCTTAACGTATACACACACAGCACATATACACACATAGCTCGTTTTGACTTTGACTTGGCTTAGTTCGACTTTTCCAATCACTATAATACATTATTTACAACTTTAATAGCCATCTCTTTATGTAAACTTAATGCTAAACTCTTCGACTTATATCTCCACTAAACATTCTGCTTGTGTTCAGCCTTTTTTTTTATTTTCTTACTAGCGAAGCAGTTTTGGGTAGTAAGAGATTCATATTATAACTCTGTCTCTCTTCTGTGTACATTTATAATCTATAGAAATAATATAGAAAAAAGTTTTAATGCATATTTAATGCAGAGTGCAAATGCAGGAGAGTATTTTTGATATGAGACACCTCTAGCTAATATATGTACACAAGTGTCTATTTATTTCTCTTGCATTTTTCCATGTTGTTGTTGGTATAGGGCGCAAGATAGATTGGATACATGAGAGGAGAACATGAATAACAACACAACATCCCAAGTCTGTACAGTCGTAAGCAATTTGTCAAAATCAGTCTGATGTCCAATTATTGGGCATTCTTCTTTTGCCTTTATTATGTCATTGTCGCTTGCTCCAATGAAATTTGATTCTTATGCTGATGCATTTATAAAGAATAGGCTAGACTACTCTTACTGATCTACTTCATAGAGAAGGGAGTCGCATGTCTCTTCGATTATAGACCTTGTCCGGCAGGCTCCATTACATTCTATGGTTTCGTTTCGTTAGCTTTGTAATGAAACTACAAAATTACTTTGCTTAGGTACTCTATAATCTGAGCATGCATTTCACGGGATTATATAGCTTTTATTGCCTTTCCACTATATTTTTACAGTCTAAGTCAACATGCACAAGAATAACACACGGATCTAGTAATAGAGTTTCACTGTTACGAATCCACTCACTCATTTCATTCTCCAAAGGATCAATTAATTTGTTTTTCAGGAAACAACTCAAATTGAATAATAAAATACAAAACAAAACAGAATTCAATTAAGCACCCTCTTGTCATATCCTGTATATATATATATACGGATTTTATATATGACGATGTACAAACATTCACTTTGATTTGACTCGTATATAATATATGCATTGTAGCACACAGAGAGATTATATGGATATACTTGAGACATACATTTCCATATAAAACTTTAGCAGTAAAAAAAAAGCTGTCAACTAAAAAACTAGATATGGGTGCTACACCGTCTGTGACACTAAATGAAATTAAGAAGTGCTAAACGACAATATCCATGATGCATACATGACGCTAGAGCAATTGTCGTAGCTGTCATCCCTAACATTCTTGTTCCTCTACTACTTTAAATTATGTGTACCTGTATTTCCAATTACGTGATATAAAAACTAAGGTATATCTACATATAATATTATAATGTCAATGGTTGAGTATAGCGAGTATTATATATTCGTAAACAATTTGTAATTGTATCTTCATAGTTGATTAATGGATGTGGCTATTGGATCAAGTAGGCTAGTAACAATTGAAGGATTCAATTTAAAGTCATAGCAAGCAGAGATATAGAATATTAACTACTTTTGAATACGATGACTTTATTATAAGAAATACAGTACTAATCGATATAGTAATAACTGACTGTATATGTATGTATGTATATATAATGGATGCTTGAACTGAAAGAGTCACAGTGGAATGGAAATCAATTGAAGGCAATTTGCTTTTGGTACGCATAGGATTTATGAGTGGAAAGTTGTGGTGTGCTGTGCGCTCTTGTCCTGCTTTAATTTTGTTTCTCTCCATGCAATTACGAGAACAAAGGCACTTCCATATTCTCTGCTCCCAAAAAGGAGTAATTAAAGTGTACAATATTTATGTGCAGCCATAGCCTCTGTGCACTACAAACACAATTAGATAATTTCCCTGCAATGTAAAAGAAAGATACTAGTATACTAGGAATTGTTTAGGTACCTACTTTTACAAATCACAAACCACGGCCTTTTTTCAATTGAAAAACAATGAATTTTTACTTAGCCCGTTGTAATTATAAAGATTAATTAACTGCCAAATGTTGTTTTGGCATTTAGCAACCCGTCATGTGCGCATACCCTACATATAGCATTGTCATACTCATTATACTAGAGGTAGTTACACTTTTAATTGTTTTAATTTAACGAGATTTACGCTTGAAAGTAATTAACCACAAGAATTTTTAATCGTTCATCTTTTAATTACAATCTAACCGCATTGGTTTGACGTAAATAATGTTTACAGAAATTTTCATTTACGAGTAGAATTTCTGGAGTAAACTTTTTTCAATGTGTTAAGCGACGCTTGTTGATGAATGTAGCTCCAAAAATTCCTGCGGGACTAATAATAGTTTTTCTATAAAAAATAATTCTATATATGTACCGTTTGATATAGCTCGGCTATGGAAATAAATAATTTGTCACTAACAATTAGTTTCACGTATGGGAGCTTATCTTTGTGCAAAAGTATTTTGTAGGCATCCTATTTGCTATGCAAATTTCTGTGTACATTGTGTGGGTATATTCACATTTGAGTCGTCTGTTGTGGTCATCAAACATTTGGATTTATTTATTTTTAGCAAACAGAACAAACATATGTTTAGTTTTGTGTGTGTTTGGTTAGATGAAAAAGGTTGGTGTTTTTTGAAGCTGTAGAATTTGAGTGGAAATGTAGTAATGATATTATCTAAACGTTGAACGTGAATGGTTCGAATGGCTAATAGGCCTCCCTGTAGAGGCTGAAGAATAATATGGCCATACTATAGGCTACTAATGACTAGGTTCATTTTTTGATGGATTTTTTTGCAATTTCTCCTTCAACATTCAGACGCAGCTCAAGTTTACTGTTCATGGAAGAGCATTAAAGAAAATCTTGCGTGCTCAAAACGCACACTACAATAAATACTGAGAGAACTGCCCATTCGTTATCCCAGATTTTTTTTATCGGTGTATATATATACACTTCGTAACTTCTTATATTGAAATGCTAAGTCAACTATTTAAGTCTTTCTAAGTGTTTGTATGTATAGCAGTATGTATGGTTAGAGATATATACAAAGTGTACGTATGTATATGTACCCCGTAGAAATAATTCGTAACAAATCTAGTGTAAAAATGCAATGTCAGTGAAGTATGTGAATAACATTAGTTGTATGTAAGTACAAGGCGTAGATATTTATATACAGGAACCTAACAAGAAATAAAGTAGTCAAACGCCATGGTTTCTGTGCTGCCATTGGACGGCGCCGCGTAGCGGCGACGTCGGCAGCGCAGGAACCCAATGGCGTTTGACATTTATTAAACGAGCGGTTTTCAAGGCTGGGAAATCTTCGAGGATACAACAAAATACAAACTGCCGCGTAAACCGTGAAGTTTAATAATAAATTCCCTCTTGTCTTTACTGATAATCTGTAGCCGTACTCTCTCTCTCTACGATCTCCTAACTAAAAGTCCTTTGAAATGTTTCGGCCAACTGTATTTTACTGGAGCTGAAGCTGATTTGGCCTGAACCAATTGGCCTAATATCACATTTAGCCGTTTTAAGTGTATCATAAAAATACGCACTGGTATGTATTTATCTTGAAAATGATTTTAACTAACTAGCGACTGCTTGATACGAACCTATTCATTATTAGTCACAGACTAGCTTTTTATGCTCCCTAACTACCTTGATCGAATTTCAAGCTAATTGTAAATATCCTTATAGATGTGTGTGTCCATCACAAACATATTTTATTAAATATTGTAGTTAAAAATAAATATATATATGTGTAATGGTTCTAAAATTATCGATTTAGATAATTATAATAGCTAAAAGCACTCGTTGCTTTTATATGTTATTTACAAGATTGATAGAATATTATAAATTATAAGTTACTATATGGATGTATATAATATAAGTGTAGTAAATAGAATCTATAATAATTTATCTATTAACTAGTAGTGACTAGTTGGTTATATAGAGAGAGAGAGGTACTGTAAATAGATTTGGTGTAGTTTATTATGTTATTGAACTGCCATTAGAGAGTAAGTAATAATTCTCTTGCTCTAATTTGAAGTGGATGTTTGGGATGAGAGAGAGAGAGAGAGAGGGAGAAAGAAGCAATATTGGTAATGTAGACTTTATAGGATTTGTAGCCAATTAGCCTGAGCAGAACAAACCGTTTGTTTACTTAGAGAACATAACGAAGGAAGGAAACATGGTGAAAGAATTTTGTTCATTGAGGAGAGTGAAGTGAAGCCATGCAACAATCTACATCACTGAACTACTTTACTCACTCCTAACAGTCTTAACTGATGTCAACCTAAAACTACCTACTACTATTACTACTTCTAACTAAACTTCACTCTATACTATACTAGTATACTAACAACTATACAAGCTATGCTATAAATTTATGTACCTAGATCAGCAAGCAAGCAAACATATAAACGAGCTCTTTTCCTTTGCCTTCTCCCCTTTCTTTTATTGTCTTACAATTAGTCGACAGTTTTTTCTCCTACAGATTCCTATGTACACAAATAACAGAGCAATTAAATTATCTCAAGAAGTCGAAGAAGGAAACCAAGATGTTTCGTTAGCGGTCCACTACTACTATACTGTATATAGCATCTCAATGTATATGTGTAAACGGCACAGCTGGTTACCTGAGGAAAAGTGGACCTGGCTGACTAACAATCTTAGGGTTACCTCCAGTTTGGTAGCAAAGCAGAGGTAGCACCTTTTTGCCATCTGGGGTTACCTGCTCTTAAGCAATGATATTTCTTAATTGTTATTTTAATTATAATAATTGGTAATGTTTGCTAAAATGACAAAATGAAAACATGCAATGATAGGACAGTACGGGACGAGTACGATTTATTATTGCTTGACCCTAGACCGCTAAAATATGGTACCTCCACTTCGCTAGCCAAGTTGGAGATAACCCTAGATGGCTTACCAGGTGTCCGCTTTTGGTAAGGTAACCGTCAGTGCCGGTTACACATATATATATATATATATATTCTTCTACGTCTGTATAGTATGAGTCTACACGGAACTGAAAAGGAGAAGTCTGTGTTATAGTGTGCATAAACTAAAGGGAAGCTAATGAATGGTGACTGACTTGACATGACAGTGGAAAGTGAACTTACAACTTACAATAACAAGTATCTACTCATCTGTATTTGTTTAGTGAAGAGGTAGTTATTTTTCTTAATAAAGAAAAATATAAGTAGCATCCCCAATGCTTCCAGCAATTCTCAATAGGTAGCTTTATTATTAAGAATTATTAGAGTTTTTCCTATTATGACTACACATTGGTAATGGGATAGGACTTGGTAAATAGGAAAGCTAAATTGGATTGTGGCACTGTAAATATATATTTACGGAACACTTATTAACATTTAATATTGAGTAATTGATAGATTTTGCTATTTGCTCTGTTGCTTGTCAATATTGGTGCAGACATCTTTTCCATTTGAGAGCTAGTTTTATTATTAGTGATTTAGTGATTGCATTTAATGTTATTTAGTGAGTAGGAAGAAATAATAAATAGGTACATGGCACAATATGAGACAAGAAAAGAAAAACGAGATTGAGTCTTCGGAGTGAAGTTAACTGGAGTGAGCGTAAACTGATCTTGTTTATCGGCATGTGACAAATGGGTACCTATTAGTCTTGACAATTGCACGATTATCTCTCCATTCTCCTCTCGCACTCCTTCACATCACTTTCCCGAACTCCCATTCCAATCTCTCTCTTTCCCTCTCGCCTTTGCCCTCTGCCTCTCCACACAACTTCTTCTAAATAATAGTTCAACCCATTCTTGCAATAATATACCAAATGTATCATCTATCTCTCCAAATTCAACTCAGCTCATATGAAGCAACAACATGATAAGGGGCTCTCAAAGTCTTATAATCTAAATTATTTTAATAAGTAAATTACAATATTGTTTTTAATTGGATTCTCTGTGCTATGAAAGATGAGTTAAATGATAACATTTGATAATTTTATTATTTGTAACTCTGATAATGGCGCTTTTAACTGATCTTCAATACCATAGTCACTTACAAAGGAGGACAATAATTAAAACACAAATGTAATGATTAAATGATTATTTGTATTGGATGGAGGGATGGATGTTATTATTATTAAGACGTATTGCTCTCGACATATTTGTTAACTGCTATATGCTATATCATATTATGTGAATCGTATATTCTCCAGCTTTTATATAATGTGTAATATTATTGAAAGGAAAAGAAGAGAAGGGAAAAAGAAGGAAGTAATAAGCTAAGTGAGATGTATAAATTGTAAAGAGATCGAGAGAGGTAAAGAAAATGAATAGAGGAATGAAATGAATTGAGCAGAATCATCATCATCATCACATTAGTTTGGTGCATTTGCTTTCCTGTGTGTGCTCATCTTCATCTCATCCTCTTCTCTGTGCATGTTTTTAGGAGTTATTTCCTTGCTCAGCTTAGGTAAATACATTAGAAGAAGTAGAAGGAGCATTGAGGAGAGAGAGAGACTGAAAGGAGTTAAGTGAAGTTGAGGTATTAATGGAGGGAGATGGCTAATCGCGACTAAGTAAGCTGATGTGATCTGAGTGAGATGAGCTATAAGAAATGAGGAGAAGTAAGTCAGCTCTCGGCTCTTTCTTCTTTTGGAGTAAGAAGAAGTGAGGCGGGTAGCCGACGAACAAGAAGGGAAGAGGGAGAGATGTACATGAAGAAGAAGAAGAAGACAGTCCTTCCCTTCCCTGGTGTTACTTAAGAACACAAAAGCAAAACTAAAGAACTTTTCCTATTCATTTGCTTGTTTTATTGTTAGTTTCGACAAAAAGGTGCATTAATGCGTAACTATATATACTAATGCCAGTCTCTACTCTCTACCTATGTATATAATACACACATAAAGTAAATACAGAAAGAAGACTCATCCTACTAGTAGCCCCTTTTATCTCTTTCTTCACTTGCATTTCCATTGCTCTGTTGTTGTTGGGGCATGCAGTCCAAAGATTCTTCTTACTTAAACTATGTAAAGAAAAGTTACAATTATATTGTTTATTCACTTTGCTTCTCTTCCCGTCTCTTAAACTCTTATGACTTCTTTTAGCAGTTTTTAAAGTGGACTTTCGTCCATCCATACAATTCTAATCCCAGCCAGGGAGAAGACTATACAAAAAAATTTCCTTTGCCTTTTCAGACTTTTTAATTTTTTTTCCAACTAAAACTACTGCTAAAGAAAGAGCAGGTGAGCGGGTTTTTATAGGCTCGTTGAATAGACCCGACACCCGACGCTACGCCACCCGACGCCCGACGCCACGCCACCCGACGCCCGACGCCAC